>APFE030562121.1:0-22995 GCA_000404065.3 Pinus taeda
ACCTGTAGGGGCTATATAATTAAGAGAATGCATTCTCTTTCTCACTTAAGTGGATGTAGAACCCATTTAAAACTCCCACCCAATTTCAAAATTAGAATGGTATTTTGGGTCCTCAAACTCCCTTGCTTCTAGAAGCCCAATTTCCTTTCTACCCTGAAGCTGATCTTCATCAAAAAAGTTTTCTACAGAATTCCAAAAAAACAACCTACTATAACACTTGAGTGAAAAATGTTGCTTAAGACTGTGATAATCTAACCCTTTGACTAGATCCCTTGGCTGTCATAATCTAGCCCTTTTACAAGTAATAAATTTTAGTCTTGCAAAGGATCTTACCTCCCAAAGGGTTAGATTATAGACTATATATTGTAGTGCCATATTATAAAGTTAGCCCAAAGAATTAAATGAGTACATTGTGAGGGAAAATATTCATGTGACCATAAATAAGATTGCTTGTAGATTACTTTAGAACTTCATCCCATTCTATTTAGGATCTCTATCTTTAGAACGTCGTTAGAAAAATTGGGAGTGCAATTTTCCTTACCCTAAGCCCAAGATCTGAAATCTTAGTCAGAAATCCTGATAAATACCCAATTACAAAAACCCATATCCTAAGAAACCAAAGAGTTGGGTGCCAACACCATCATAAAATAAAATACATCATTTATCATCAGCGTTAATCCCTAGGTACCTATGTGTAGGTCCTCCATACCTGGAATTGACTGGCAAGAGGGTTTTTTGTTTTTCACATTTCTTCTAGGAACATGGGTCCAACTCACTAAATTATCAAGATCTAGTGTAGATGAGGAAAACCATTAGTGTACAATTGTAAGAAAAACCATTGATGTGACCAAAGATGAGATTGTTTGTAGATTACTTTCTAGATTCATAGCATTAGATTTAGGATCTTGACCTTTAGAACTTGCATGTGAAGTTCATCAAGAAAAATAAGGTGCAGAAAATTGACTATGCAAGGAGAAAATTAAATGCTATAACAATTTTTTATTTTTTATTTTTTTAAATTACATGGCTTTCCATAAAAAAAAAATTGGGACTAGTCTCAGAGTGCAATTTTCTTTACTCCACTAGACATGTTGGTGGTTTTTAGCTCCCCTAAGTGTGTCTTGGATGAATCCTTCGCGCATTTCTGTGATACAAATCAATATGTTAGACATTAAATATTAGAATTGTTTAACATGTGTTGGATTTATGATCTAGTAAAACTATTATCAAGTAACCTTGTTGTCTCTAGTGTAAAATAAAAAAAGGGAAAATAAAAATATGGATACAAAAATGATTCACAAAAATAGTTACCTGATGTAGAAACATCTTACCTTAATAAAATGACTTCACAATATGAATGAACTAAACAATGACATTAACACATCCATATAGTACATCTCCAATTGGGATAAGACTAATCTTGCTAGAAACTAGAGTATTCCTGCTTGGCTCATTATATGCCTCTGCATAAGCTACACTAGGAGCAATGGAGAAGGCATACAGGGAGCCAGGCAGATTTACTTTGTTTCTATGTATCTTCTCTTTAGTAACCATCTTAGAGGGATCTTTTAACTCCAAAAGGGATTTGATACTTTATACACTCCCTAGAACCTAGTGGCTTTAAATAGATCACTTTAGAGAAAAATACCATGGGGAAAAACCGTAGATTAAAAATACCACTAAAAAATTAGAAGTTTTTTTATTTTGATTTAATTTATTTTGAAGGAGTCAAAATATGAAACATTTTATTTTAATTTAATTTATTTTGAATAAGTCAAAATCTGATCTAAAACATTATTTAATTATAATTGTTTTTTAACTAACTATATTTATGTTTATTCATATCTAACTGTCATTTACATCTCCTGTTAAATTAAAAAGGAGCTACAATAACAATAAATTACAATACAGCAATATAATAAGCTAAATAAATTCAAAAATAGATAAAAGTCAGTTAAAAAATTTGAATTGATCTTTATGATAATGAACTGCATTTAGTACAAACCGTTTACGGTGTTTGACAAATTTTAAAACACTGCATTTAATACAGATCAGTCTATTGAGTAGGGGGACACTAGTAGAGGGTTGCATTTGATCTATTCGGTATCCATACGATGTATAGCATTCGATATCTTCCTTCGGCTAGTCACCCACGCAAACCTAGTATTCTTTACTTTTTATTCATTTTATTTTATTTATTTAATTTTTTTGGAAATTACAATAATGTATATTTTATCTTTTTTAGAAAATTAAAACTAGAATATATTTATGTAAATAAATATTATAGCCAAAGACAGGTTTTTCTAAGTATATTTAATATTTTTTATTAAAGTACTCTGGTTTTTAATAATATTTTGAAAGTGTAATTTTTAATGATACTTATTTTAGTTTTTTAAATAAAACTGTTTTTTAATATTGAAAAATATGAATGGAGGCTTCTCTCCAAGCTTTTGCTTTTTGAGAATAGGAATAAAATCTTAAATCAAACTAAATAATTAGTTTCTTTAAATCCCATGGACCAAAGTTTGGTGTGAGTGGATTTTGAAAAGAACTAAAAAAATAAAAAAAATAGATTACATTATTGAATAATATGTTTCATTATAATAACCTCAAGGGTTAGCTGAGTTGGTCAAAATTAGTGCTTCCCCTTGGGGTTAATCCTTGCTAGTGCGTTGTGCTAGATTCCCTTAGAATGGTTTTGACTCCCTAAATAACTTTCTTTGAGGTGAGTTGCAATAACATTCTTTGAGGTGAGTTGCACACCAATAGTTGCCTAAAAACCTTAGTAATGAGAGAGACCTTTCCAACAAGGTATCCTACTCACCTAACAAAGATAATATGACAAAGTTACTACCCACTTAAGTTGGCTACCTAACTAACCCCAACGAGGCCCATAAAATCTTAGTGTTAGATCTCCTCACTTTAGGGTTTTCATTGTTTTGGGTTTTGTCATGTTTTTTAATAATAAAAATGCCCTTGAGCCACGTTGTAAGAGATTTCAGTTGGCATGTACTCGTCACATCTCTTCTTAGAGATAAGCTACCATCGTGTGAGTTATCTTATTTCCATTCTCTTTTTAAGAATAGTTCAATATTTTTCTATTAACGAAATGAAGTGTTTTTGTGGTACATTTTTGTATTTATGATTATATCTCTAATTTTTACATTCATGTTTAAGTTCAGATCAAGGGTATCATAGTACTCTCCACTTTCTTTATTTTTCTTTACAAGTCCCCAATGATGTGAGGGTATAGGGAGTTAGGGCTCGATCTCGTTGAACCATTGGAAGATTAACTTCACAAACCCCAACAACCTCCCATGGTGGGATAAAAGAAAGAGTAAGGGCGACAAGATCCTTTCGAAATGGTGCTAGAGGAAGCCCTCGAGTGAGACAAGAACGCAATGATGGATAACTTTGCTAACATCCTTTGATGGCTACCCACATGTGACACATCTTCATCAAGTAGCAAGTGTGGAAGTGTCACTCCTCTTAAGCTACAAGTTAACTTTGATATTCCCATATTTGAGAGCCTCATAGATGCACATGTATTAGACAAATGGTTAAATCTCTTCGAATGATATTTTTCATTTCATGACCTTTCCAATTGGGAAAATATTACTTTTTCACTTCTCAAAGTCACGCCACACGTCAACAAGAGGTGAGAATTCTACTATGAACAAAAGGATAAGAATGAACCCTCGGTGTTTTCAGCCGCATCCTCTTGGGATTCCATCTCATACCCCATCAAGGGACAATATCAACCTATTGGTAGCTATGAAGATAAATATATAAAGTGGACCATGCTATGACACTGAAGGGACCATGATGTGCTAGAGTTCACAAATATTTTCCATACCGTGTGCATGAAGATCGATATCAAGGATACTCAATAGAATGTTGTACTCAAGTATCGCTAATCTCTACACAAGTACATTCATCATGAGATGGAGTTCCTCACAATTTCCTTGCTCAACACGTCATATTGATATGTTTTCAAGATTAGGCAGAAGTTAAGAAAAAAGACGCACGACTTTGGATCTATGAATCCAAAGCAAGGAGAAGGCACCACCAAATCACATAGAAAAGGACTGAGCCAAGGGAGGGCTACTTAAGAAAACTCGTTGAAGCCGCAATAAATGAACAACACCATGAAGACAAAGAAGGACACAAGAAAATGGTGTGAGTTCCGTAAGAGATCCACTCAGAACACAAGTGACTGTCGGGCCAAGTAGTCACTCATGGCTGAGCTAGAGGCCTCTGAATGAGACACATGTTCTGACTCTAAATCAGAACCCAATAAGGGGAATGACAAAGGGAAGAAAATAATTGATGCAGAGCCCAACGCCACCATGGCTACCACCAAGATCGAGAAGATTGAGCTTCAAGATCCAAATGAGGGGGAACACTTCTTCCACTTAGAGATGTGGGTGAAGGGTTCTCCACTGCAGTTCATTGTTGTTAGTGGGAGCCAAAGTAACCTCATTTTAGCAGAGGTTTTGGAGTAGGTGGGACTAAACACTACAACACATCCACAAATGTACACCATTAGGTGGCTTCATGAAGAACGAGATCTTTGCATCAGCTAGGAGTGTCGCCTTCCCTACATCATCAAGCCCTTCACGGATGAGATATTGTGTGATGTTTCGCCTCCTGAAATTTGTTATGTATTGTTAGGACAACCATACTTTGGAAGCAACATGATGTATATGAGTCTGGCCTCTCTCTATGAGTATTACTTTGGCCAATAAGGTGTACACGATAGTGGAGGTACCTCCGCCTACTAGCATCTCTTTCATCACTGCAAAGCAATGCAGTAAGATCATTTTCGAGACCAGGAAATTTGTTTTCCTTATGATTATCCCTAACGGAAAGAAAAAGGTTGTGGCCATGGCTTCGAGGCAGGGCTGCTATGCACGTCAACAACACATGGATAAGTTTGTGGAATATAGGGATATTTCCCCCTCACCTACATGATTACCTGTGCACCGTGAGGTCAAGGACTCCATTGATATTTTCCTGACTGTGCCATTACCCAATGGACCAATCTATCGAATCTCTGTTATGGAGAATGATGAGATGAAGAGGTAGATTCAAGAACTATTGCAGAAAGAGCACATCACGCCAAGTTCATCACCTTGTTGGAGATGGATTATATTGGTATAGAAGAAGGATGGGACGTGGAGTCTATGTATTGACGATGAGGTGCTCAACAAGATCACTATCTGAAATAGGTACCAAATCCCACGAATTTATGACCTTCTCGAACAACTTAAGGGGTCCAAATATTTTAGCAAGATTGAATTCAAGTGAGTTTATCACCAAGTGCCTATCAAACCCTTTGATGTTTGGAAGACTACCTTCAAATCCAAGGAGGACCTTCTTGAATGGTTGGTCATTCCGTTCGGATTGGAAAATACCGTTGCAACCTTCATGAGACTCATGGATGACATCTTGCGACCCTTCACTAATGCATTCATGGTGTGTATTTGTGTGACATCTTGACCTTCACTGAGAGTAGGGAAGAGCACCTACACCATATTTGAGAGGTCCTTCAAACCATGTGATAACACAAACTATGCTAACTTGGAGAAATGCACTTTTGACCTGGCCCAACTTCAATATATGGGGTACATCATTGATGAGTAAGGTGTACATGTGGACCTATCCAAGATGCAATTCATTTGAGATTTTCGAGCCCCAACCACTCTAGTAGAGCTCTGCAACTTTTTGGGTCTTGCGAATTTCTTCCGTAGGTTCATGTTGGGGTTCTCTCATATCACTTGGCCTTTAAGTCAAGTGAACAAGGGGCGAGTGAAAGCAAAGCTTTTTTGATCTCAAACCCAACGACAATCATTTTCCAAGTTGAAACATCACCACTCCTCTATACTAGTGCTCACATTTCCAGACCTCCGACAACCATTTGAGATTGACACAGACACCTTTGAATATGCTATTGGTGCGGTTCTTATCTAGCATGGGCATCGAGTGGGTTACCACAATGAGATTATTTTAGACACAATCCAAAAGTATCCCACTTACTAAAAAGAAATGTATTCCATTATGCAGGCTTGCCGTCAATGGAAGCATTATATTCTAGGGAAGGAAATGGTCATCCACACAAACTATTGACCCGTGTAGTTCATACAGACACACAGGAAGTTACATAATGATCACTATCATAATTGTTCCACCTACCTACAAGAATTCCATTTCAACATTAAGTATAAGAAGGGTAGCACCAAAAATGTCATTGATTGCCTTAGTCGACCAATGGTCATGGCGTTGATCACTGTGCTCGACTCTTGTTGGCACGAGACTTCGGGGTGGCTGCATCAATACAAGAGCGATCCAAAATTTTATAGCACATAGGAGACACTCCTAGAAGGGAAACAAGTACCAAATTATCAACTTCAAGAGGCATTGCGATGCCACCTGACACATATATTTGTTCCTTCAAGTGAGCGTGCCAAGATGATTTGGGAGGCATACTATAGTTAGGTTGCTCAACATTTCAGAGTAGAGAAAATAGTGGTGGTATTGCAGAAGTATTTTTTTTGGCTGACACTTCGTGAGGATGTTGGGAAATACATTAGATCCTGCACTATGTGCGCCATTCCCAAACCAAAAATTAAGAGGCAAGACCTATATACTGCTCTAACTACTCCCAGTTGACCTTGGGAATTTGTCTCTGTGGATTACATGTCGGGCCTTCCTTCTACTAAGAATGAAAATAATTGCATTTTCGTGTTCTTTGACAGATTCTCCAAGATGGCCATCATGGTGGCCTACAAGAAGAGCATGATAGCATAGGCCACTGCTAATCTCTTCTTTGAGTGAGTGTGGGTACACTTCTCGATCCAAGTATCCATCATCTCATATCGAGACAACAGATTCTTGAGTGCATTTTGGTCAAGTCTATAGTCGATGTTGGATACAAAAATTACTAAATCCATGGATTTCCATCCCCAAACTTTTTGCCAAAGAGAGGTTGTAAACAGGATGATCATACACATTCTGCACATGTACAACTCGACGCATCCATGCACATGGGATGCAAGTCTCCATTATGTCCAACAAAACTACAATATAACTCTCCACAACTCAATAGGCCACAACCCATTTCACGTAGGAATCGGATTTCATCCATTATGTGCCATTGATGTGGTAGTACCATTTGTAGCCACTCAGGTAGATTTGGATCACGTCCAGTCCAAATCTGAAAGGGCTAAAAACATCATTGAGCACATTCAACACATAGACGAGCACGTCTATGATATATTGGATAGAGCCAATGCTAAGTACAAGCAATGCCATGATCAACATTAAGTCTCATACAAGTTCCAGGTGGGTGACAAAGTTTTGCTACATTTGCAGAAGGACCACCTTGTTGGACCCCACCATAAGCTTCACCCGCTCCAATATGGACCATACACCATCAGGAAGGTTGTCGGTAATAATTCCTTCAAGCTCAACATCCCACCGCTCCTTGGTCTTCTTAGGGTCCTATGCTTCATAGTTTCAATTGATGATTGGCTATTTCCTTTTAGTTTATGAAATTGTAAGTAGCATTTTATTCTGAAAATGATTTACAAAAATATATATATAGAAAATGAGGAAAAGAGGGTATAAAAAATTTATGTGATAAAATAAAATAAAAAATGAAAAACCCCGTTGAAAAAATGTATGTAGGTGAGCAAGTAGAAATGCCACGATAAAAAAAAAGAATAAAATTTGTTAAAATTAATTTATAATTTTTCAAATAAAAGTGTGTGGCTTGCTTAAATGGCACATAGAAATAACTTATATAGTTTAATCATAGTGCTTAATCATGATTAAATTAAGTTAAAAAGGTTGCATAGATTACATAATAAGTCAACTATTAAGCTTAATCTCGGTTGAAATAAATAGGTAGATGAGAGGAATATTAACCAAAGTGTCCAAACTTGGTTAATTGCTTAAATATGCATTAGATTAGGTGTAGAAGCAACCTTGGAAAATTAATAAAAAGGCTTCCAAACTAAAATGTGTCTTTAGAATAGATTAATCATGCGTAGGATAAGTTAATTAGGTTTAGAATAATTAATCATGTTATTTAATCACAATTAATTAATATGTTATAATGCACTAGTGCTAATGTTTGGTTTTTATAACAAAGGTCAAAAGTGCCAAAGACTTTTCATCGGCTTGTGGGATATGACATGCATAATGGAGTGGTTGAGATTTTCCCTGCAGAGATCAATGGCGGGGAATTAAGTTCACACTCCCTGCCCATTTTACCTTTATCGAGAGGGGGAGTCTGAAAAGCGGCATCCTGAATTGTGGGACCCTAAATACATGGTGGGCACTCATTACTTCACACCGCCCCACTCCAAACTTCTTACCACTTACCCCCCCCGCCCCACTCGAAATCTTCCCTTCTTCCCGCTAATGGTTATCTACGCCCATTACATAATTCCTCTCCCACATCCCTACTTCGTCACCACTCCTATTTCACAACATGGCCTCTCCACTCAAGTTCCATTATAATCTACCCATTACCTTATGCCTGCTACCTCCCAAACATATAACTCCTAGCAATTGATCCATTCCATAACGAACCAGAAGTAACGAAAAATTCCCAATTGTCTATAAAAAGCACAAAATTGACCATTCTCCATCCCTTCTTCCCCATGTCCCTTTCATATAAACATGTAGAGGATTTCAAGCTACCACCTCATCTACTCGATTTCTCAGTCACCCCTGTAGATTCAAGTTAGCCATTTTAGACAAGATATTGGTCACATCGATCAATTTCTTCATTAGACATTGAAATTTTCCTCAGTAGAAGACCCATTTCCTCACCCATGCTATGTTCCTAATATTCTAAGCAATGGCATCTAAGGGAAAGTCAAAACAAACCAGCAAGAATCAAATGTTCCCTCCTATAATTGAATTAGACCATATACCCTTGGCAGTTCAACACCACAAAATTGTAGAGACCAATTGTCATTAGGGAAATTTTGAGTTCTAAAATCGGCCTCCTAAGGGAGTTATAAAATAATAGTGGAAATAATAAAATAGGATTACATTACATCATCAAATTTTAGAGGGAAAAATAAAAAACTACTTTTCAACTCATATTTTCAACTTGTCTCCCTATGGGTTTACTCAAATTTCGATCGAAAAACTCATTGGATTTACAATTTTATTCCTCACCGAAGGAGTACCCATGTTGCATACTTTCGATGGACCCTACTACATGAAAAACGAGAAATACATGAAAAATGTGATTGAAATCATAAATTTTCATGTATTTCTGAGTTTCTATGTAGTTGGGTCCATCGAGAGTATGCAACATGTGTACTCCTTGGATGAGGAATTGATTTTTTCCTCGAATGAGTAATCCCACTCAAAATGTTCGTTAAGCCATAGTGAGATAAGTTGAAAATACAAGTTGAAAAGTAGTTTTATAATTTTATTATTTTTTAATCCTTTTACTTTTCTACCCCAAGGATGGTGAATCATCCCCCATGGTTGACATCATCATCTTGAATCGTATTGGCTCCTATAGAGTTTATTTTGGTTTTATGTTTTTCTTAGGAGGCCCATTTTAGACCTCGAAAGCTCTCTAATGGAGTTCAACTTGTTCGAACTGCACAATTGGGTCAAACACACCTTTCTAGATGAGAGTGATGAAATCAATCTCTTAGAATCCCTATTTCCACAATTCATGTTTCCTTAGACTCAACCTTTTCCATACTTTGTCATCTGGTGTCAATCGAGATATATTCCTAGCGAGAGAGCCATTGTGGCCTAAAATGGTGACATTGTGTTGACTATAACCCCACCGTCCATTAACCAAATGTTACAAATCCCCCAGAGTGACTCTTTCAGCCCTTTTTCTGTATATTCCCTCATGGAACTCTACAAAAAGTTGACCTTCCCTCAAAGAGATAGGATATTTGAGATTTTCCTACGGGAATATTTTCAACTCACAAAGAAGAACCCCTCATACCCAGCCTCTATGCTTCCTGAAAAAAACTAAACAAATTGTGTCATTAGTGCCTTGTCTACTACGATACCACTCAAATCAATGGGCTAATGAGCCTATTTTAGGTTTTCTTTCCATAATTTCCATAGAATAAAAACCTTTTGTAATATTTAATTTTAGTCAATTCCTTGCAGATAACATCCATGACCAGTTCCTTAAGATCACAACAGAAGGAATGTTTAAACATTCATTAGTGTTAGTGTACATGTTTTTGTTTCATCAAGAAGACATGTTTCCAATGAACTTGTAGAAATCGGATTATCAAGGTAATGCAGAGTGAGTTAGACACTGGACCTCTTTAGTGAGGAAGAATTCAAGTGATTTTATCTCCAATGACTTCAATGATCAGTTTATCTATACAATGGCCTATCTTCTAAACAAAAACGTGGAACCTAGGATGGGTTATGAGATTCAGAGAAATTTACACCTCAGCGATCAAGAAAAAACAGGAGACTGGTACTTGTACCAGAACCACACAGAAAGCAGAGTGTATGTCTATGAGCTTCCACCACACAGATGGCCAAAATATGTTCCTATGAGTATTTTCTCATTGGAGTATGTGTGGCAAATGATCAATATGGATGATTTGTATTTTGTTTGAGCCAAGAGAAAAGCTAAATTCAGGATCAAAACACAGATGGGATCTTTTTTATGTAATAATAGGGCAACAGGAACTGAGGCAGACACACTTCTCAAGAAGATGAATTTTCAATTAAATTTCACTTGGTCCTATGACCCCTTCAGCATAATTCCTAGTCCGAGAGTGCAGTAAAAGACCACTTCTTTTTCTCACACTCTGAGGCCTAAGATTGAGAATTTTATGAACAAATATCAATGGGAGGATAACACCTTGCAGGAAACTAAGGGGAATATTTTATCTACAACCACGTCACATACAACAGTCCCTCAAGAGAAGCATGATGAAAATCCTAGAGAAAATGGGTCTTCTCTAGTGAAATAAATTGAACCCAATCATTTATTAATTTATACAAACAAACCTAAAAATAATCCACCACGAGTTTTTATGTAGGATGAAGAAGGACAAAGTACTATAGTCATGACAAATAAACTTTTTTCAACAATGCCAGAAGATATTTTTGCAGGTACAAGAGAAGAGGAAATTTTTATAGGTTCTTGATTTTCTTCTACTTCACAAGATCCCCCAGATGTAACTGAGACAACATACTTGGCTCAAGGCCAAACAATGGCTAATATTTGTTAGAGAATTATATATTACAGAACAATGGAACACATGAAATATTGTAGAAATATAAACACAGAAAACACATAAAACAAGAGAGACACAGATATACGTGGTTCACCCTGTTTTGGGCTATGTCAACAGAGAAACAGCCAGTCCTTCCTTCTATATTATCCAAAAAACTGAAGAGATACAACCTACATCAGATCCACTGTAATTCCCTCTTCGCTCTCAATCTCCTCTCTCTTCCTCACTCAAAATACAGATCTACATAGACGCAATACAATTCCATCATATATAGTGAGGGGTTGCCTTCTAGGGCAAAAAAACCTAAATTAAACATAACTTCTACCATCATATCTTCGCCTAATGAACGGCCTAGATTGAATACAAAATTACAACATTTTACAAGCAATTTTACATCTATTCTTATCCCCCTGGACCCCCCTACGGTGCATATTTTGCGGGAGACAATGAATTGGGCTCCATTGTAGCGATAGCTTTGAATACAAAAGATAATGAGGATCCACACCAACAATATTTTTCCTAAGTACAAATCAATCAAGAAAAATAATGAAATGTTGAAATCAAATACTTACACTGAGTTCCAGAAGCAAAATGTTACTTCCCAACATAGGCTTCTGTGAGCCTTTGATATTGAACAAGGGAGAATGCAGATGGATTTCTTGCAAGCATAATTTCCTTTTCCTAAATAGCCAATAGAATAAAAGAAGATAATATTCCCATTTGATACAAATCAGATCCAAACGATTGATCATTTGGACATGCAAAAATAGATTGGAGAGATGTTGTATTCTACATTGACTAACACTACCATGACAACTTCAAAACTACAATCCTCTATCAACAACATACATTCACAACTGAAGCCAGAGAAAATCTCATCTCTTGCAAAATATACCAGAATTAAGTCATTGGAGGACTTTATTATCAAGCTAGGTTATGACCCCAATGATGTGAAGGAAATAAAGGAGATTGTAAAGAAGAAGAATGTTGATATAGCAGCTCGAGATGCCATATATAGGGGATCCACACACCAAGGAAATTGGAGAATTGGAAAAGAAAGAGGAACACATGTACAAGATAATAATTGAACATAATGTCTAAATTAGAGAAATGGAGGTGGAACTAGAAACTATTCTCAAAGAGAAGGAGCCGTCATCACAATTGGCTATATTCTCACTTAAAACAATACCAATTCCAGTTGTAGGAGAAGTAGAGTCTTCAACATCAACAACAACACAAACATCGAGTGCAGATTCTGCCACCAAATTGGTTAAAGCCATATAAATGATGTCCATTCAGAGAAAGGAGATCAAGAATTTGAAAGAATAGTTAAAGAATTTATAGGAATAGAAGTTGAAGAATGATAACTCCTATATAGCAGAGTTACAGAAATCTCCCAGGCTTGCTCAAAGAATAGAATTTAAGAGAGAGAATCGATAATGGCTCAAAATCTAACACACGTTAGAGAAAACATATGGACATATATCATTGTGGCTATAACTAAGATTTTTTCATTAATCCAAATCATTGTCGAGAAGGAAGAGTTGATACATAGGTAAAAAATATTGATAGAAAAGGATAGGCCAACTAAAGCCACAATATTAATCAAAATATTAAATTCTAAGACCTAAGAAGAATTAGAGGAGCTAGAGATTGAATATAGGACTGAAACCATCTTATAAATCAAGAAGGTTTTTCAGAAGAGAAACATGATCGTTCAATTAAAGAACAAATCCCAGACTCTAGAAATTTTTGTCTAAAGACTTCATATCAAGTTTAATCTACTGAATCAGAGAGGTATGCTACATTTAGCAACCATGAATGATAGGTTTATCAGCTTAAGTGACTAAAGTCACAAACATTACGCTATTTCCAAAGACAAATTCAACTTTGCAGGTGTAAAAGGAAATATGATAGGAAAATATTTCCAAGAGGCTCTAGATTTTGATCTCATCATCGAACATGATATTAAACATATTTTCATCAACACACCTACCTTTGAGAAATATACCAAAGTTTATGAAGCATATATAAAGTTAATAAAAAATTCGATTCACACTAAAGATTGATGGGATCACTTGTGTGAATTGAGTGAAACATTTTTCATCTAAGACAGTAAGGCAACACCATTCTAGGATAAGTCATCAACAACTATCCTCGACAATGGTGCCAACAGCTCTAGGAGTTCTAAGTTCCTAAATTTCTTTACTATTTATGCAATCTATTTTAAATATTTTAGTATTTTGTCTTTGATATTTTGACTTCAAGATATGTTGTAATTATTTTCCTATAAGTAATTCATAATTTGAAGTAATAAAGGTTGATTCTTATGTAAAAGAAAGGACCATTTATGTAAATTTGTTTCACTTCCACTGGACACATTTCAGTAATACAAAAGATTTTTCAGGATTTCTGCGTCATTTTTTTTGGTGAATTGATCTTCTCTTTTATTACTGTGTTTTACTTTTTTTCATATGTATTTCTTTTCTCTATTATTTTGAAGAAAATTAAGTTCAAGATTTGTTACAATAACACCCTGTTTTGGCTTAAAACAATATCAATGTTTTCTACTGAAGTTAAGGAATACAATTCTTAATTGTTATCTTCTTAATGGACACTTAATCATTTCTTCACTTTCCATCTCATTAAACATATCACATCCAATAAATTTGCCTACCTTTCCGTGTTAGATTTTTCTATAAATGCTAAAATAAATCCATTCGAAGTATATTGACTCCATTACCCAATGGTGTACCATTATAACCTCAACCAAACAACCAAACAAAATCTAAAAGCAAACCCTTGAACTTTCACAACTAGCATAATATCTCAATATAAAAAAATCTAAGTTTGAAAGAGAGATCCCTCTCTGAAGCTCGTAGGGCTAGATCCCCGCTTCCAAAGTGGTTTTGTGGTTACCTTTGTATTTATTTGATAGTATTAGGAAATACAAAGTGTTAACATTCTGGTGACCATACTAGGGGCACGAACAAATTTTATTCATATTAGATTTTCCCAAAAAAATACGATTAAAATTTCCATTTCTGAAATCTGAGGTAAGACTATGTGTTATTCATCAGATTATATAAAGTTAGACAATTGTACATATCTTGTACTAGAATTGGCTCTTAAAAGAATTCATACAAGAGCTCATCCAAATCTAAATCCTCTCAATATCCTAGGTAATCCCGAGGAATTGATAACGAAGAAATTATTGACCGGAATTCAAGGGAGTAACAGTCTTATGCCAAGAGCTAATTCTTTTGTAGAGAGCTTCATTACCATAGAAATTATTCAATTTGATCTACCCTTTGAACTTATTTTTTTAAGATCCAAATCTGAATTTTTTACAGTTTAAATTGACGTTGACCAGTCGGTATTAAGACCATATATGTATCTGAACATTAGTTTGTAGACCAGGATTTTGACAAACAAGCTCTTCAATAGTTTGAAAAGTTAGAAGATCGAGTGATAGACCTAGAACAAGCTATCCATAAAGCCTACATCCAAAAATTAGTTAAACTTTCATCTCTATCATTCTCTGTTTCCTCCCCCATCACACAATCTTTACATATTGTTTCCACGAGCTCCATCACTTCAACAATTTCCACTACAATCCCTGCATCTACACAACAAACTATTATTAAACCTCCTTTCATATCCTCCACACTCATACCTATTGTACCTCCTTTTGTACCTCACATACCTGATCCATATTTAAATAGGAACGCTAAAAATTATAGAGATAACCATATACACAAAGATGCAGTGGAAATAATACTTCATTTCATTAATGGAAAATACTCAAATATGATTACAACTAGAAATGGAAATAAACTAGCTAGGGCGATGGTAGCTTATCTCTGAGAAGAGATGTGGTCGCTACATGCCTCTGAACTGTTCCGAACTGTGTTACAATGAGGCTTGAATGCCTATTTATTGTTGAGAAACAATGGAAAAACCTTCACATTCCAAAACCTAACCCTAGAAGATGAAACGCCAAATTGTGGGCCCCGTTTTGGGTAAATTGGTACATCAATTTCCCGGGGTCGTAACTTTGGCATGCGATCTTCGTTTGACGCATATGATAGCTCGTTAGAAAGATATATCCAAGAACTACCACTTTGGGAAGGGAAACATTGGTCTGTAAACCCATGATGCCCCCATATTTCCCAAAAAATGTTGTTTAGGGACTCAAAACGGCTCTGGAAGTTCAGGACTCGAAAAAACTGGTAAAAATAGTAAATTGTGCTACAATAACAAAAACTAAAAAACTAAAAGAGACTGTTGCGGGGGTCCAAATGGGATAGGTGGGTGGCCACCAACATCCACCTGGACCATTCCTCCCCTCCTTAGGAAGCAATGGTCCCCATTGCGTTGAGTTCCTCCATCTGCTGAACTTGTCCTGCAATCTCTAATGTCTCGAGTAATGATGGGAAGCATGGTCGACGACGGTCCACAATGAACACTTGGTGCAGGCGAAGGAATGGAGGAATGATGTGCTCCAAAGCATTATTGCCCGTAGCCTTGGTACTGCTGTAAGGACCATGTCGGAGTGGTCTGAGTTTCTAATGGGTTCTGGTAAGGCGTTCTTTCTACAGATGTAACCAAACTTTGTCGCCTACCTAAAACTTATGTGGTACCCCTGTGGGTGAGGAGAGGTTGTTCCTATGTGTTGTCATGACCATATCCCTTTGCTACTGATGTTGTGTGGAGGAACCCTTTGTGGGGGTCATGGATGTAGCAACGATCTTCCCCTTACATTGGGAGTGAACCAGACAGCTGAATTTCCTGGTCTGGGAGATGAGCTTGTTGCCTTTCTTAGCAGTGATCAAAGATGTGGTGACAGGTAGGGCTACCTCCAATATCTTGTATAATGAATCACCCAAAGAACTAATGACAGCACGAGGCCTTGACTCATACACAACATGTCTCCTCCACAAGTATGGTTGGCCTAATAATACATCGCAAACATCCAGAGGTGTAACATCACACAATACCTCATCTGTGAAGGGATTGAGGCTGTAGGGAAGGCGGCACTGCTGGCGAACTTTGAGATCTTGTCCTTCATGAAGTCACCCGATACTGTACGGCTATGGGTGTGGTGTCGTTGGTAGGCCCAACCGCTTCACGACCTCTACTGAAATAAGGTTCTTTTGGCTGCCACTGTCGACAATGAATTGCAACGGCGAACCCTTCACCCACATTTGTGGGTGGAAATGGTGCTCCCCAAACTCTCGGTCTTCTGGCTCATTCTTATGGATCTTGAAAGTGGCGACAGTGGCGGTGGGATCCGCATCAATGATCTGCTTCCCTTTACCATTCCCGTTGTCAGGTTTTGGCACAGGATTGGAACATGCATCTGATTCGGAAGCCTTCAACTCGGCCACCAGTGACTGCTTGGTCCGACACTCACTTGTGTTATGAGTGGGAATCTTGTGGAACTCACACCACTTTCTTGTGTCCTTCTTCGGCTTCGTGGTGTTGTTCTTTTCTTGCAACTTCGACGGGTTTTCTTGGGTCACCCCGCTTTAGCTTTGTCCTTTGGGCTTTGGATTTGCAGATCCAAAGTCTCGCTTCTTCTGTTTGAACTTTTGCTCAATTTTGAGAGAGTGTCGGTATGCTGTGCCGAGTGAGGAGATGTTCAAGAACTCCATCTCTTCTTGGATGTATCTGTGTAGGCAGCCGTGGTATTTGAGTACTAGATGTAGCTCAGAATATTTGAAACCCAACTGTGTGCGAAGGGTATGAAAAGTGTTTGTGAACTCTGGCACATATTGGTCTCATCCTTGCCGTAGTGTGGTCCATTTGATGTATTTGTCCTCATAGCTTTTGACAGGGTAGTACTTCTCCTTGATGGCATTTCCAAATGAATCCCAAGTGGGTGTGGCTAAAAATAGTGAGCCTATGCTTTCATCCTTTTGCTCGCAGTAGGTTTCCCACCACTCCTTGACGTGGGGCGCTGCTTTGAGAAGAGAAAAAACAATCTTTTCTCGACTTGAAAATTCATGAACAGAAAAATACCCTCCGAGCAGATTTAACCATTTATCTACCACATCTGCATCTATCTGAGCCTTGAATATGGGGATTTCAAAATTAACTTGTACCTTAAAGGGCGTGGCGTTTCCATAGTAGCTACTGGAAGCCGATGCGTCACCTCTAGGTAGCCGCTGAAGGATCTGCACAAAGTTATCCATCATCGCATTCCTTTGCCGCTCGAGTCCTTCTTCGAGCAAGATTTTGATAGGATCTCCTGCCCCCTCATCTTTCTTCTCATCCACCATGGGAGGCCGTCGGGATTTTTGAGGCTGGTCTTGCAAAGGTTCGACCAGTTCAAGCCCTAACTCCTTATATCCCAACCTCGTTCGGGACATGCAAAGAAAAACAGAGAAAAAGTAGACTGCTATGATACCACTGATCTAGATTTAAACAGGAACGCAACCAATTATAGAGATAACCATATACACAAATATGCAGCGGAAATAATACTTCATTTCATTAATGGAAAATACTGAAATATGCTTACAACCAGAAATGGAAATAAACCAGCTAGGGCAATGGTAGCTTATCTCTGAGAAGAGATGTGATCGCTACATGCCTCTGAACTGTTCCAAACTGTGTTACAATGAGTCTTGAATGCCTATTTATTATTGAGAAACAATGGAATACCCTTCACATTCCAAAACCTAACCCTAGAGGATGAAATGCCAAATTGTGGGCCCAATTTTGGGTAAATTGGTACATCAATTTCCTAGGGTCGTAACTATGGAATACAATCTCTATTTGACGCATTTGATAGCTCATTAGAAAGATCTATCTGAGAACTACCACTTTGGGAAGGGAAACATTGGTCGATGGACCCATGTTGCCCCCAAATTTCCCAAAAAACATCATTTAGGGCCTCAAAACGGCTCCGGATGTTGAGGACCCGAAAAAACTGCTAAAAATAGTAAATTGTGCTACAATTATGGAAACTAAAAAACTGAAAGAGATAGTTGCGGGGGTCCAAATGGGATAGGTGGGTGGCCACCAACATCCACCTGAATCGTTCCTCCCCCCTTAGGAAGCAATATGGTCCCCATTGCGTTGAGTTCCTCCATCTGCTGAACTTGTCCTGCAATCTCTGATGTGTCCAGTAATGGTGGGAAGCATGGTCGACGATGGTCCACATTGAACACTTGGAGCAGGTGAAGGAATGGAGGAATGATGTGCTCCAAAAGCATTATTGCCCGTAGCCTTGGTACTGCTGTAAGGACCATGTCAAAGCGGTCTAAGTTTCTGATGGGTTTTGGTAAGGCGTTCTTTCTGCAGATGTAACCAAACTTTGTCGCCTACCTGAAACTTATGTGCTGACGCTATGGGTGAGGAGAAGTTGTTCCTATGTGCTGCCATGACCATATCCCTTTGCTGCTACTGCTGTGTGGAGGAACCCTTTGTGGGGGTCATGGATGTAGCAAAGATCTTCCCCTTACTTTGGGAGTGAACCAGACAGATGAATTTCCTGGTGTGGGAGATGAGCTTGTTGCCTTTCTTAGCAGTGATCAAAGACGTGGATGCAGATGGGGCTATCTCCGTTATCCTGTATAATGAATCACCCAAAGAAATAATGATAGCACAGGGCCTTGACTCATACACAACATGTCGCCTCCACAAGTATGGTTGGCCTAATAATACATCGCAAACATCCAGAGGTTTAACATCACACAATACCTCGTCTCTGAAGGGCTTGATGCTCTAGGGAAGGCGGCACTACTGGCGAACTTTGAGATCTCGTCCTTCATGAAGCCACCCGATACTGTACGGCTGTGGGTGTGGTGTAGTTCATAGGCCCAACCGCTTCATGACCTCTGCTGAAATAAGGTTCTTTTGGATGCCACTGTCGACAATGAATTGCAGCGGTGAACCCTTCACCCACATTTGTGAGTGGAAAAGGCGTTACCCCTCCTCTAGGTCTTCTGGCGCATTCTTATGGATCTTGGTAGTGGCGACAGTGGCGCTGGGATCCGCATCAATGATCTGCTTCCCTTTACCATTCCCCTTGTCGAGTTCTGGCTCAGGGTCAGAACATGCATCTAATTCGAAAGCCTTCAACTCGGCCACCAGTGACTGCTTGGTCCGACACTCACTTGTGTTATGAGTGGGACACTTGTGGAACTCACACCAATTTCCTGTGTCTTTCTTCGGCTTCATGGTGTTGTTCTTTTCTTGCGGCTTCGACAGGTTATATTGGGTCACCCCGCCTTGGCTTTGTCCTTTGGGCTTCGTATTTGCAGATCCAAAGTCTCGCTTCTTCTGTTTGAACTTTTCCTCGATTTTTACAGTGTATCGGTATGTTGTGCCGAGTGAGGATATGTTCAAGAACTCCATCTCTTCCTGGATGTATCTGTGTAGGCAACCACGGTATTTGAGTACCATATGTAGCTCAGAATCTTTGATACCCAACTATGTCGCGACGGGTATGAAAAATGTTTGTGAACTCTCGGCACATCTGGTCTCATCCCTGCCACAGTGTGGTCCATTTGATGTATTTTTGTCTCATAGCTTTGACAGGGTAGTACTGCTCCTTGATTGGCATCTCGGAATGAATCCCAAGTGGGTGCCGGCTAAAAATAGTGAGCCTGTGCTTTCATCCTTCTGGCTCGCAGTAGGTTTCCCACTAGTCCTTGACGTGGGGGGCTACTTTGAGAAGGCGAAAAACAATCTTTTCTCGACTCGAAAAAATTCATGAACAGAAAAAATACCCTCCAGTAGATATAACCATTTATCTACTGCATCTACGTCTATCTAACCCTCGAATATGGGGATTTCAAAATTAACTTGTACCTTAAAGGGTGTGGCGTTTCCAGAGTAGCTTCTGGAAGTCGATGCATCACCTCTAGGTAGCCGTTGAAGGATCTGCGCAAAGTTATCCATCATCGTGTTCCTTTGCTGCTCGAGCGCTTCTTCGAGCAAGATTTTGATAGGATATCCTGCCCCCTCGTCTTTCTTCTCTTCCGCCATGGGAGGCCATCGGGATTTTTTAGGCTGGTCTTGCAAAGGTTCGACTAATTCAAGCCCTAACTCCTTATATCCAGACCTCGTTGGGGACATGCAAAGAAAAACAGAGAAAAAGCAGACCGCTCTGATACCACTGATCCAGATTTAAACAGGAATGCAAAAAATTATAGATATAACCATATACACAAAGATGAAGTGGAAATAAAACTTCATTTCATTACTGGAAAACACTGAAATATGCTTACAACAATAAATGGAAATAAACCAGCTAGGGCGATGGTAGCTTATCTCTCAGAAGAGATGTGGTTGCTACATGCCTTTGAACTTTTCCGAACTATGTTACAATGAGGCTCGAATGCCTATTTATTGTTGAGAAACAATGGAAAACCCTTCACATTTCAAAACCTAACCCTAGAAGATGAAAAGCCAAATTGTGGGCCCTGCTTTGGGTAAATTCGTACATCAATTTCCCAGGGTCGTAACTTTGGCATATTATCTCCGTTTGGTGCATATGATAGCTCGTTAGAAAGATATATCCGAGAAATACCACTTTGGGAAGGGGAACATCGGTCCATGGACCCATGTTGCCCCCGACTTTCCTAAAAACCACCATTTAGGGCCTCAAAACAGCTCCGGAAGTTCAGGACCCGAAAAAGCTGCTAAAAATAGTAAATTGTGCTACAATTACGGAAACTAAAAATGAAAGAGACAGTTGTGGGGGTCCAAATGGGATAGGTGGGTGGCCACCAACATCCACCTGGATCATTCCTCCCCCTTTAGGAAGCAATGGTCCCCATTGCGTTGAGTTCCTCCATCTGCTGTACTTGTCCTGCAATCTCTGATGTGTCTAACAATGGTGGGAAGCATGGTCAATGACGGTCCACATTGAACACTTGGTGCAGGTGAAGGAATGGAGGAATGATGTGCTCCAAGGAATTATTGCCTGTAGCCTTGCTACTGCTGTAAGGACCATTTCGGTGTGGTCTGAGTTTCTGATGGGTTTTGGTAAGGCGTTCTTTCTATAGATGTAACCAAACTTTGTCGCCTACCTAAAACTTATGTGGTACCCCTGTGGGTGAGGAGAAGTTGTTCTTGTGTGCTGTCACGAACATATCCCTTTGCTGCTACTGTTGTGTGGAGGAACCCTTTGTGGGGGTCATGGATGTAGCAACGGTCTTCCCCTTACTTTGGGAGTGAACCAGACAGATGAATTTCCTGGTCTGGGAGATGAGCTTGTTGCCTTTCTTAGTAGTGATCAAAGACATGATGGCAGGTGGGGCTACCTCCAGTATCCTGTATAATGAATCACCCAAATAAATAATGACAGCACGAGGCCTTGACTCATACACAGCATTTCACCTCCACAAGTATGGTTGGCCTAATAATACATCTAGAGGTGTAACATCACACGATACCTCGTCTGTGAAGGGCTTGATGCTGTAAGGAAGGTGGCACTACTGGCGAACTTTGAGATCTCGTCCTTCATGAAGCCAACTGATACTGTATAGCTATGGGTGTGGTGTAGTTGGTAGGCCCAACCGCTTCAGGACCTCTACTGAAATAAGGTTATTTTGGCTGCCACTGTCGACAATGAATTACAACGGCGAACTGTTCACCCACATTTGTGAGTGGAAAAGGCGCTCCCCCTCCTCTGGGTCTTCTGGCTCATTCTTCTGGATCTTGGCAGTGGTGACAGTGGTGTTGGGATCTGCATCAATGATCTACTTCCCTTTACGATTCCCCTTGTTGGGTTCTGGCTCAGGATCGGAACATGCATCTTATTTGGAAGCCTTCAACTCGGCCACCAGCGACTAGTTGGTTCGACACTCAATTGTCTTATGAGTGGGACTCTTGTGGAACTCACACCACTTTCGTGTGTCCTTCTTCAGCTTCGTGGTGTTGTTCTTTTCTTGTGGCTTTGACAGGTTGTCTTGGGTCACCCTGCCTTGGCTTTGTCCTTTGGGCTTCGGATTTGCAGATCCAAAGTCTCGCTTCTTCTGTTTGAACTTTTGGTCGATTTTGACAGTGTATCAGTATGCTGTGCTGAGTGAGGAGATGTTCAAGAACTCCATATCTTCCTGGATGTATCTGTGTAGGCAGCCACGGTATTTGAGTATTAGATGTAGCTCAGAATATTTGATACCCAACTATGTGCGAAGGGTATGAAAAATGTTTGTGAACTCCGGCACATCTTGCTCTCATCCCTGCCACAGTGTGGTCCATTTGATGTATTTGTCCTCATAGCTTTTGATAGGGTAGTACTGCTCCTTGATGGCATCTCGGAATGAATCCCAAGTTGGTGCAGCTGAAAATAGTGAGCCTATGCTTTCATCTTTCTACTCGCAGTAGGTTTCCCACCAGTCCTTGATGCGGGGGGCTGCTTTGAGAAGAGCGAAAACAATCCTTTCTCGACTTGAAAATTCATGAACAGAAAAATACCCTTCAAGCAGATTTAACCATTTATCTATCGCATCTGTGTCTATCTGACCCTTGAATATGGGGATTTCAAAATTAACTTGTACCTTAAAGGGTTTGGTGTTTCCAGAGTAGCTACTGGAAGCCGATGCGTCACCTCTAGGTAGCCACTGAAGGATCTGCGCAAAGTTATCCATCATCACGTTCCTTTGTCACTCGAGCGCTTCTTTGAGCAAGATTTTGATAGGATCTCCTACCCCCTCGTCTTTCTTCTCATCTACCATGGGTGGTCGTTGGGATTTTTGAGGTTGGTCTTGCAAATGTT
>APFE030562130.1:4489-15025 GCA_000404065.3 Pinus taeda
AAGACGACTGCACATTCGGTTGCAACATCTGTGGATTTTGAGAAGGATCCCACACCAAATTCATTCCAGGGTATTGACCTTGAGGATATGAAGGTCCATAACCGGGTTGAGGGTAAGATTGATAATATGGTTGACCTGAAGGTGGTAGATAACCTTGCGGTTGATACTAGCCTTGGGGTTGATAACCCTGGGTCACATACTGATATTGGGGTTGCTGACCTTGAGGTACGTAAGAATATTGATTCTGGGGCGCATACTGATATGAAGGTTGACCTTGGGGTACGTAAGAATACTAAGGTTGACCCTGGGGCACATATTAGGCCTGGGGTTGACCTTGAGGAATGTATTGTCCCGTAGGGATATACTGTCCTTGAGGTTGCCCCCCAGGTGCAAATTGAGTACCCTGAGGTTGCCCCCCAGGCAGATAAGGAGTACCCTGGGGTTGCCCCCCAGACGCATATGGAGTACCTTGAGGCTGCCCCCCAGGCGGTAACTGGTTGCCTTGAGGCTGACCTGACATCATCAGAATTTCTTCTACACTCAACTGACTATTGCTACTACTTCCAGCTAATAACTTCTGCTCGAAGGGACGAGGGGATGTTCCTGAAAAAGTACCAGAAATGGACTGATACCCAACAGGAACAGACGGACCGCCATATAAATAGGCTTCCGGAGATGACGGACTCGACATATATGCAGGAGGAGTAAAAACTCTAGGTGGAAAAGGAAAACGAGGTGGAGAAAAACTGACTGAGTTGTCCAAAAAATTGGTCAACGAAAGATACCAAGTAGTAGCTCGAGGGGGACTGTAAAATATAGACTCACGCTCTCTGAGATCGAGAGCAGGTATATCTTCTTCAAGATAAGAAGCGCCTAGATCTTCTTCTGGGGCGAGTTCTTCAATAGAAATCAAACCAGAAGGGAGATTTTCAGTGATAACTCTTTCTACCTTAGGTGAACCAGGAACACTAGAAGATGGAGTAACAGGTTCGGATATTTGAGGTTCTTCACCTATATCACCGGCAAATGTAACACTACTGGAACTTTTACTTAATATAAGAATTTTGATGGCCAACACGTTCTTCATGCATGGATTATGAATATTTGTAAGGTTGTTTTCTAAATTTTTATGATTCATGTTCGTTTTCGCATGTACTAAAGTATTTGAACTATTTAGGTTATTTTAGTTCTTATCATAGTGATAATGTGATGTAATGGTTGAAATGATCGTCGCATATTTGTGGACTATTCTGATGGATGTTATACTGATCTTTCATGTTCATGTGTGTCTCTGCTAGGGCGGTACTATTACCTCTCTCTTAGAGGCTCAATTTCTTCTCTCCCTCTGCACTAGAAGAACCTTGACACACCTACAACCAAACACTCACTAGGCACACTTACTTTCTTTTCGAAGGCACATATGCACTCCTCTCTCTTGCTGACAGTTAAATTCAAGCCAAACCTTTAAGGAAAGGGTAACCAAGTTGTATTCTGGATAGGGCTCATATCCCAAATGGTGTGAGGTCTAATTGGGGCCACATATCGGGGAGACCCCTTGAATGTTGGCATGTCCAACATTTTCAACATTGTTGGCACTAGAAGGATGGCAATAACATTTTTATGGCTAATAACCTCTTCCACCCTCATCATACTTCTTCCGATCAAGACAGTAATATTTTCAGCGCCTCCCCTACTCATATTCCTAGAGTTGGTGGATCTTCTTAGCCCGGTCCTAAACAAACTTTTCAAATTTCTTATGAGCACTTCCATGCCATCCGACCCATAACCTATAAGTTTAAAAATGTTATTGGATTGATTCCTGGAGTATATAATCTTCCTTATTTTCCAAAGAAGAATGCAACCACTCCTAGTGGGATAGTGGTTTCCACAGTCGAAGATCTGTCTCTTACCACACTTAAATAGTTAGAAAAGACTACAGAAAGTGTAGAGAAACCAAAGGAGCCTCCAACTTTTAATGTTGGTGATAGAGACAACATTGTACTCTCATAGGACACTTTTCGCAGGTTAGGTGGTGATGAAGAAGAAGAGGTTGATCCATCAAATTTTGATGAAGAGGAGGTGCACAGATATGAATATATGTGGACCAAGATCTAGATTTGATGACTCAAGGCCCACTTTCTCTACCGTGCATTTTACATAAGATGTCAAGGAACCCAGAAAATCTTTTAACGAAGTATGACACTAACAAAGCAGTGAAAGTGGAGGACCATTTGGACAACTTCTACTTGCATCTGCAAATGCTTGAGGTGCATTATGATGATATTGCATGTATACTTTTCCCTTATACCTTAGATGGTAGAGAAGTTATATGGTACCACAGTCTCCCTCCAAACTCAATCCAGAATTGAAACGGTTTCAAAAAGTTGTTCCTTAAAAAAAACGATGACAAAACCCCTGCCATCTTATTGAAAGAGCTGGACAATCTGAAGATGGAGCAGAAAGAGAAAATTAAATATTTCAATCAAAATTTTGAATCTCATATTGAACATATTTCCCATAGACATGAAAATTCATGACTTCATCACTATTGACTATTACATTTTTGCCTTATCGACAAGAATCACACAGTTCGTGAAGAGAACTGCAAAAGGAACTCTTGCAAAAAATTACGAAGAAGTTGTTGCATTTGAAAAGGACTTGTGCACAATTGGAGTCATCATGGACAATGAATTATCAAAAGACTCCAAAGACATGAGAAAAATATCTCAAGCCTCCTTAAGTAAGGCCAAGGATAAAGAAGCGACCATTACTGAAGCTTAACTCACACCATCAAGCATATGTCCAACAAGTTAGTAGAGTTGAAATAGAGGTCAAGTGAGACCACCATAAGCAACAAGCCCCCTAAATTCAACTTCCTGAGAAGGGATGCCAACTCTAGCAATAGTAGCAATCATCCATCCAAGTCTGCACAAAGCTCGAATGTTGTGTTGAATGTTGAGAGCATGGGCATGGATCAATATTGTTTGTTTCATCAAGAATATCACTAAGAAAATACATGCCTGCAATGGAATTACAGTGTGAACACTCTAGCTACGCATATCATTGACATAGTATTTTAAGATCAGTAGAGTAAGCCTGTGGAACAAAAGGAATAAACTGCAATTGTTGGGAACACAATGAATACATTCAGTTGTGTATATGCAGCTAAAAATAAAATTACTGAAAAGTCGCCATTAAGTGAGGACCCAACTCAAACGCAGAATGGTCGATATAACTTGAGAAATGAAGGTCCAGTTTCTAAACCAGAGTTGATAAGGCAGAAACTAAAAGAACATTTGTTAAGGAAGATCACATTGTCTATCAACTCAGCTCAAAACACTTAGAGCAAGTTAGGAAACACTGCTATAGTGAAGAGTACTTCCTCCATTGGAAAAAGAAATTCCATCATTCCAAAAGTATCAAATAAAGTTAATTCTCCAGACACTTCTTCGATGCATGTTGCGCTTGATTATAATATAGTTGAATACATGATGAAATATCATGCTAATATTTCACTCTTCGAACTTACAAGAATCGCGAGCTAGTGGAAACTGCTTGTCCACGCTCTTGATCCAAGTGGATATTGGTGGCCACCCGCTAATTCGACTTGGATCCCCTCTAAGTGCTTCGTGCAGTTTTTTTCAGTTTCCTTAATTATAGCACAATTTACTATTTTTAGCAGTTTTTCGGGTCCTAAACTTCCGGAGCCATTTTGAGGCCCTAAACGACGTTTTTTGGGAAATCTACCGCCACCGATTTTCCGTGACTAAAAATCGTCTTTTCCGTCGTAGTCCTCGGAGAGATCTTTCCAACGGGCTATCATGCGCGTCAAACGGAGATAAGACGACCAATTCGCGACCCCGGGAAGTTGATGTACCAACTTACCCAAAAAACGGGGCCCACAGTTTGGCGTTTCATCTCCTAGGGTTAGGTTTTGGAATGTTAAGGGTTTTTCCATTGTTTCTCAACAATAAATAGGCCTTCGAGCCTCATTGTAACACAATTCAGAGGCATGTAGCCACACATCTCTTCTCAGAGATAAGCTACCATCGCCCTAGCTGGTTTATTTCTCTTTCCGGTTGTAAGCATATTTCAGTATTTTCCATTAATGAAATGAAGTATTATTTCCGCTGCATCTTTGTGTATATGGTTATCTCTGTATTTTATTGCGTTCCTGCTTAAATCTGGATCAGCTCTTGAACAACTTGCCTCGGGTAACAACAATTATTTTCAAAAGGGATCTGGTAAGTCTTTTGGTCCCCCGAAATCTGTACCTAATGCATTAACTTTAGACGCTAACACACTTTTCCCTCTATTTTATTGACTTTCGAAATTTTTTATTACAATGTACACAAATTCTTAGTTGACTATGGTGCATCTATAAACTTAATTCCACTATATGTAGATAATAAAATCGATGCAAAATGGCATAAGATAGATGCACAGATCATTCAAGCTGACAAGACTCTTTTCCATGTGATTGGTGAACTCAGAACTGTGCTTATTCGCCTATCATTTGACCAACGATTTCACCAATGCATAAACATAGTAAATGTGGACATCCTGAAACCATATGGTGTGTTTCTAAGTAGAGATTGGTCCAGCAAATTACAGGGGTGTTTTTCTATCGACAGATCACATTTATGGCTTCCGTATAAAGGAAAAAAACAACCAAATTTAGGCATACTCATAACCTTACATGAAGCACATTGTCACACCCTTCAAGGGAAAAAATGAATTGATTTCTTTCGCAAATCTGATCTTTTGTAATTGCTTCTTGGAGACTGACCTAGGGTGCTACCTTGCTCGGCCTTCCCCAATCCCATCAAACACACAGTTTGAACTCCTTCCTAGTCCAATTGGAGAAAATGACCTTTGTATTGTAGATAGTAGTACTACTACTACTAGTGTAGGGCCTAACTCTTGTACATATGATGTTTGGAATTTTATTTTTGACAGTTCAAAGACACGGGAGGGCTTTGGAGTTGGTTGTGTTTTAGTAGACCTGTGATAGAGAAAACACCTGATCTCAAGTCGCTTGGAATTCAAATGCACTAATAACACGGTGGAATTCAAAGCACTCATCCTGGGCTTACAAAAGGCCATTGACCTAAATGTTGGGGTTCTTAAAGAAATAAGTGACTTAGAGATCATTGTGCGACAAGTACGTAATACTATACACTATGTGTTGCCCAATTTGAAAAGCCATCAACAAGAGGTGTGGAATTTAATTTCTCAAATTCCAAGCTTTTAACAGTATATATGTTCCTAGAATGCGCGATGCAACTGTGGATGCATTAGCAAATGTTATTGTTATTTTTTCACGCTTAGGGATGATTTTTCTATTGAAATTGTTTATAACCCATCTGTACCTGATAATATCACTAATTTACGCATTTTTAATGATGACCAACAGATATTTCATTTCATTGCAAATGTTGATGTATTCAAAGATGTAGTTATTGACGAATATGAGCATGAAAAATCATTGCAAAATATATCTTGCGCGAATAAGGAGAACCCCATGCCAAAGGCGTGGTATCTTTAGAAAAGTTATATGACATGCAAAATCACTTTAAAGGGTCAGTCAACACTAAAACACATAGTTCAACATTATCGCATGAACAGATTAATCTTGGAACGGAGAAATATCTGAAGTTTGTAAATCTAAGTACTTGTTGCACACTATAAGAGCAATAAGAATTAATTTGCTTATTCAAGCAGTACCGAGATGTGTTCATGTGGACATACAATGAGCTTAAAACTTATGACATTTGAATATACTAGCACGTCATCCCAATAAAGGAAGGGGCCAAGCCTTTCAAAAAAAATTGTGGAAGGTACATCCAATGCTTGAGCCCCTAATTCAGAAAGAGTTAAGGAAGTTGTTGGATGCTAAAATCATTTACAAGGTGTGACATTCAATCTGGGTATTGAATCTAGTCCCAGTGAGGAAGAAGTCTAGGAAAATATGTTTGTGTGTAGATTTCTGAAATCTTAACTGTGCATCAGACAACGATAACTAACCTGTGTCATCTATGGAACAAATATTGCAGACAGTATCGGGGTCAACAATGTTCTCTTTTCCTTATTGTTATTTTGGATATGATCAGGTTCTGGTCTCAAAGCCTAATAGACTTAAGACTACTTTTCGGATGAAGTGGGGCATGTTTTCATTTATAAGAATGCCATTTGGGCTAGTTAATTTTGGTGTAACATTTCAACATGAGATGGACATTTCATTTTGTGAATTAATCGTAAAAAGCATGGTGGTGTATCTTGATGATGTCACAGTGTTTTCAAAGAAGAGATCTAACCACCTACACATTTGAAGCAAATCTTCGAGCAATGTTGAGAATATGGGATATCTCTTAATCCCAAGAAGAGTATTTTTGCAATTTCCAAGGGAAACCTCTTGGGCCATATAATTGCGAAAAGTGGGATTAAAGTGGACCCTAAAAGGGTCACATCTATTACGCATATTCCCTTCCTAGTAAACAAGAAATATATGTAGTCCTAGCTGGGGAAGATAAACTTTCTCCACAAATTCATCTTTAATTATGCTCAAATTATGAAAGCCATGCAGGAGATGGTGTGGAAGGATGCAATTTACAAGTGGCACAGAAGGGAAAAGGATTCATTCTCCCATATCAAACAAGCTATCACAGAAATGCCAACCTTATACAACCCAGATTTCAACAAGGATTTTTTTCTCTACACATTTTCTTCTGATACTGCTCTTGTCGTTGTACTTACGTAGAAAGATGATAAAAAAATGAGCGGTCAATATATTTTATGAGTGCCATCCTACAAGGACCTGAACTTAACTATCCTACCATTGATAAGAAGGTGTATGCATTATATAAGACGTTAAATAATTTACGACCCTATCTCTTGAAAAAACATTGCATTACTTTTGTTTTGCATTTAGTAGTCAGATTGTTGTTTGTCCAACAAGAGTTGGGTGGGAGAAGAGCGAATTGGATGACTAGTTTACAAGAGTATGATCTATAATTTAAACTATTTCACACCATCAAGGTCCATGGTCTATGTCAGATAGCAATAGAAGCAGTGGATGCAACAAAAGATTATCCATCCATATGGGTGCAGGAAATCAAGATGTATAACGTTGAGCGAGCCTCCCCCACTTATATCTCTAACTCTTGTTACATGGATGTGCACTGGTATATCGAGCATGGAACTTTTCTCTCTCACTTATCCATACAACAGAATCAGGCAATCAAATTAAAAGTGTTATCTTACCAATTAGTGCATGGGGTCCTTTTTAGAAAGAACCATAATGGAGTATTGCTCAGATGCTTAAAAGCACATGATTCAGAGAAAGTGTTGTGTGATATCCACGATGGACCAGTACAGGGACACTTTGCAGGTGACACAATAGCGCAAAAAGTTATGTGAGCCAGTTTTTATTGGCCCACATTATTCAAAGATGCTCACGTATATGCCTACAAGTGTCTGGTATGTCAAATGTGTTTCGATCGAGGAAAGAAGTCAGCTACCCAATTGCATCTTGTCATTGTGGAAGAACCATTTCAAAAAAGGGACCTAGATGTCATTGGTGATATTTTTATGCACTCATCAAAGAAGCATTGCTATATTCTCACTGCCACAAATTACTTCACGTGGTGGGTAAAAGAGGTTCCACTCAAGAAAATGAATGATCAGGAAGTTATCAACTTCCTTAAGCATAATATCATTTCCAATTTTGGCATTCTAACTTCACTTGTTTTTTAAAATACAACATACTTTTCATCATTAAGAATATATGATTTTTCATTGGAAAATGGCATTGTATTGAAACATTATGCTAATTATTATCCACAAGGAAATGGTATTGTTGAGTCCACTAATAAGAACCTTATCCACATATTAATAATATTGTTTTCCCTTAACAAAGGAACTATCACTTTTCTTTAGTGAATGCCTTATGGGTTGACTGAATCACGCCTAAACCTTCTCTAAATGTGTCCCCTTACTTCCTGGTGTATGGAAAATAAGTCATCCTAACCCCGAACATCTATTTTCCTTCCCTTCAACTTTCACAAGAATCCCAGGGAAATCCATGCGTATTGGTTTAGAGTAAGATAGCCACCATCCACAAGTTATAGGAAGAAAGACAGAAAGTAAAAGTAAAATTCTCTCTCCACCAAAGTCATATCAATAGGTGGTTTGAAAAGAAGTCTCTAGTGAAAAATGAATTCAGTGTGGGTGACCTAGTCTTGAAGTGGGACAAATCCCACAAGGACAAGGGAAAGCATACTAAGTTCCAATCCCTATGGATCAGACCATTCACTATGCACGAAAAGCTTGGCCAACATACATATCATCTTCAATCTCTAGATGGGAAGATTGAATCTCTTCCTGTTAATGGACAATATTTTCAATGATGATTTGGGTTATGCCCTACCCTATGTACATGGTTTATTTTCTTGTTTGCTTGTTTGTTGTTCTTGCATTCTATTTTTTGTTCATGTAAATAAGAATCATGTGTGAACATGTTTTCTAGTTTCTTTGTGTGTGGATGTGTTGAAAAGAGTCTTGTGACACTACAACAGTTAGCTAACCTTTGATCTTCCTTCTTTGTTTTGGTAACATCTTTTGGCCAATGATGTTGTAATGAAAAATATGATCTGTCAATAAGGATAATTTTGTGTCAAACCATGGTGTTATCACTCAGGTTGTCCCTAGGCTCCTAATAGGGATACGGCCGAGGTAACCACAAACCAATCTTCTGATTGCAGGTTCTATCCAACCTACAATCGGAGAGGGCTCTCTCCTTTTGATTCAACCTTAGTTGATGATTTTAGGCTAGCTTTCTAACTTCAAGGGAGTGTTGATTTTGATTGGAAAGAAGGCAGGATTCTCGAACGAAGAGGCACGGTAAGGTGTGATAAGTTTCGAACCATTGGGCATGGAGTCACAAATTGAGGCATGCGAGCGTTTTCTTGGTCACAAGGGGATACGGAGCGAGATAGCTACACAGGATACAATCCACGGTCTGTTGAAAGTACGGAGTGAACATCAGGGATGAAAGGCAAAGGAGAATCATTTCATCATGCTGACAAAGAGGAGAAGCGGATGAGTGGGATCCCGGAGCAGTTAAGAATTCCTAAGACATGCATTCATATGTGAAAGAAACAGCGTAAACCATATCATTTAAGAATACAAGCTCATAACTGTTTCTGAAGAAAACATTGAAAAACGCAGAAATTGAACTTAAGGTGTATTGGAACAAATCTTAAGCTATTCTTTTTTTCTGCAATTTAGAAAGGCGGAAAGGTGATAAAAAAACATAAAATAAAACAGGGGAGAGAAAACATCAAGTTGTTTCACAATCCATGCTTTCAGCAATCTTCTATTATGGAAATTATGACAGTTACAGTGCGAGTCTCTGCTTAGAGAAAATGCTGGAAAGAAGACTGACCAACAACTACTACCAACCAACCAACCCCTCACAACATTACTTAGGGTGGTATTTATAAACAAAATATCGGAAAGACATCATTACAAATGATCTTGACAGATCTGCTTAGAACTCTTCAAAAATCTAAATGTTGCTGGAATTGAATGCAAGTAAATCTATTTGGCTGCGCTGGGGGTAGCTAGATCGGAACAGGTGACGAGGTGGCCCTTGGGCACCAGATGCGGTGCTGCTGGAGTGATTATGCTTCGGGGTTGCAGTTCGGCTTTGTTGTGAATTGAATGTGCAATAATTATGATTTGAGAGCTTCAAGTAGTTTCGCCCTCCTTCTATGAATCTGCTGGAAGATATTAATTTTTCTCTTGCTTCGGGCCGCTACTCAAAATATTCGTTGATACACTTTTCCGCTACATTGATGGCTTCCGTCGTCGACTGATACTCTTTGACACGCTTGATGCCTGCTGATTTGATCTGATACACTTTAAACTCTGTGATTGATCTGCTGTTGTCTTTAAATCGGATCCTTTGGCACGATCGGATGATTTTCGGGCTTTTTCGGCGTGCAATGGGCTCAGTAATCAGAAGACTCCTCGAAATTGCCTATTTTCCGTAGCGATGCGCGATTAGCGCTTCACGCTAATCGCACATCGAAACTACCTTGGTTTCCTGATCCGAAACTCCGAAGTGTGATTTTCCTTCCTGTGCGAAGCTTTTTTGGCTTTCTGGCTGCTGACGTAAGCATGGCGTCAGCTATACGGTGGATGATGTCAGCTGTGGGTCCCTGGTACAGAGCGACGTGGTGAGATACTGGATGTACTGTGGTGAAGAGACTCTGATGCGATATCGCGATATCGTATCGGCGGGGAACGGGGGGGGGAATTGGTTTGGAGACTTGGCGCTTGCGACTGCCGATCGGCGATATCACAATATCGCATCGGCGGAGACGGAGAGGTGAATGTATTGGAAACTCGGCGTTTTTGATCGCCGATCGCCGATATCGCAATATCGCATCGGCGGGGAACGAGGGGGAATGATTTGCATGAATATGAGAGTGCGAGGTTGCGATGCGAAACGGCTTGAAGGAGGAAAGAGCA
>APFE030562138.1:0-14029 GCA_000404065.3 Pinus taeda
GCATCTCTTTAGTCTCTCCTAGTGGCTTCTGGAGTGTCAAATCTCTCTCCATGACTTTGATTTTCTCACCCATCCTTTGTGCCTTCTGTGCCTCTTCTCTTTACTGAATTTGGGCAAGTTTACAGCCAGTTTCCAAACTTGCCACTTTTTCCTTTAATCTCTTTAGCTCTGTAGCCTAGATAGACATATCCTCCATGGCTTTTACCAGTTTTTTTGCTTTCATAGGTTATGTACCTGTTGTTGTAGTGGACTCAATTGTAATTGGCAGTGTTGTGGTAGGTGGAGCTATAGGTGCCAATGATGCTGCCAATATGGAAGGAACTACTATTGATACTATGGGGATGATAGTTCTGGAGGTTGTGGCCATGTCACTTTTCTTCGACTGAATTAAAGTGTCTAAATCCTTCTCTGTCTCCTTAAGTTGATCATTTACTTGCAGGACCAAGTCCATGAGCTCTTCGTGTCCTTGCTGTGCCTCCAGGACTTCCTGTGTCTGAGAATGATGTAGCTGGGGTATCTTTAACTGTTTCTTGAGTGCAACTATGTCATCATTTTTCTTCTTGATCAGTTTCTCTGCAAATTTTACATCTTTGGGATCATGTCCCAACTCTATGAATAAGTCCTCTAAGGACTTGATTCTATTATCTTTAGCCTGTGAGGAGGCTTTCTCCAACTGGAACTATGCTGATATATTGTTAAGAGAGTTTTGTAGTTGGTGGGAAACAATGGCTTTCCTTATTAAGGTGGAGTATATCATCTCCCCTGTTTGTTTGTGTAGCTCAATCTGGTCAATGGGATGAATATCCCTTGCGAGTACTTCAAAATCCATCCTCTTAAAATATGTTGCTGTCCTTGGCTGCTAAGTGGTTGGTTTGATAAAGCTCATCTGCATTTTCCCCTCTTTGACATCAAAGGCTGACATAAGACTTGTTTGATTGGTAGGGGTCATTTTCAGATATTGTGCATAGTTTTGTTTTTTCAACCTTTCATTTCTAGCCTTTATTTCTTTGTATCTTTCCTTTTGTCTTGATCTTAATCTGCTGGAATTCTGAAGGAAGACACTTCAATACTTTGCTGCCTTTCGAACATCTGATTGTGTGATGTGGAAGGTTCTAGGATCCCTCCAGATGGAGTGGCAAGCCTACTCATATCTCTTTCTATGCTTGTAACCTCAGCTGTCTCCTCTATATATTCTTGTTGAGAGACAATATTCACTATTTGTCTCTTAGCCTGGGTTGTCTCTGCATAGGCTTGTGATGTTGATCTTTCTGAAGTAGTGGCCCATTCCCTGTTTCTCTTGAGGCTTTTCTCCTCATTTATAGGAGTTTGTAAGACTGGGGGGTACTCATGGTGGCCTCCGGTCTATCTGTTTTCTCTGGTTTGTCCATTTGATCTGGCACCTTTGACAGGTCTTGTACTTCTGATTGTTCTGGCACCTGTGATTCTTCTGGTATATGTGATTCTTCTGGCACTTGCAGGAAAGAATCCTCGCCAATCTATTTTTCCAGATCAATTAATGTGTTTTCCACAACAACTTCTGTATTCTCCCTGTCCTCTAAAGTGTTTTCCACCCATTGCAATTGGTTGGCATACTTTTCTATCTCAAGGACGCGGTGATGGATATAGGGGGCCATCTTGTTCTTCTGCCTCCTTTTGCAGATGAAGTCCAAGGGATCAGGGGTAATTTTAGGGGCGAATAATCGCCCAAATGCGAAATTTAAGGCTTTTTATATTTTAATGGGGCGAATTTTTAATTAAAATAATAAAAACTTTTTTTATATAATTAGCCCTCATTTTATTTAAAAATTAATTTATTTTTTTATTTTCGCCCAGGGCGGATAAACTAACCAAATCATAATTTTCTTAAAATCGCCCCATTTTGATATTTGCTCCTGGTTTGGGAGATCAAAATCGCCATTTCTAATTTACGGTTTGGTTTTTCTGGTTTGGTAGTGAAATTGTGAGGATCGATTTGGTCTTGGAAGGTTAAATTTGTTTTGCAAGGTTAAATTTGTTTTGAAATGGAGGTGGAGCTTAATTTTTTCCAAATGGAGGGCGAGTCCCTGTTTTCACGGATTCAACCCGTTGTTTTCTCCTCCAATGTACGCTAAAAGCAAGTGGTGCAGCTGGCATGACTCCTCAGCGCCACAGATCATCTTCAGCTACTTTATTTGGGAGGATGGCTCCTCTTGTATTGCAAACGAACGGTAAAGGGTTGGAGAATAGAGCAGAGCACACACAACTTTGGAATAAGGGAAAAGGTGTGTTAGAGGTTTCCAAGGGAGTTGCGGCAGATATACGGAGGAGTTTGTCCCAAATGAAAGACATAATCGTGGATAAACTGGCGGCTGTTCCTTTTCCAGCAGAAGCTCTGGACAATGCATGGCAGTCCTTGGAATCAATTATTAAGGATGTAACTCAGGCTGCCCAGGGATTGACCAAGGAAGCTGTGCACAGAATTAAGATCCGGCTTGCAGAAATTTTACCATTTCTTTCTCCCAATCAAACTGGAAAGGTAAGTATGGATTATGTCGGTACCCTTTGCCATTGATACCTGAATAACTAACACAGGCCCATCTAATCCCGGTTCTAAGATGTACATCGTGCTTGTACACATTAGATGTGGCTTTAGATGGGCCTGTCTTACTGTCCATATTCTATGTATACAATGCACCTTGCACACACAGACATGTATTCCCACGAAGAGTTGAAGAATCACCCCACCCTCTCCCAGTCTGTAGATTCTAGAATGCACCTCGCTGCTGTGGGTGCAACCAGTTGGTTTTGCTGCAAAACTTTATCCAAAAAATAGAACAATATTGATATTAGACAAACAAATTTCAATACCATTCAATCAGATTTCCTATATTGATGCATTGGGCCATATTACTATGTTTTTAGCAATGTCTGTTCTAGGATCTATGTTATTAGTAGTTTGAACTTTGGAAGCATCATTATCTGTTGCGTATGGTTGCCATTGTCAATCACCTTGTCCTAGTCCGCGAAAATATGGTTGCAAGCTGGGTAGTTCAGGGGTCAACAGCAGTTGTGACATCGCTCCTGTTCTTCCTGTAGATGAACTCCATTCCTAATTTCACTTGCAATAAGCTTCAAAAGATTGTCGTTCTCTTCTGCCCAATCAACTTTCCAGAGACAGAAAAGAACAAAAGGATGACCCGACAAAAGTCGTCTGCTTAATCAATAAGAGGAGCTTATAACCGAAAATACCTCCTACATAAAGAAGGGTGCTACATTAAATAAATAATAGACAGAGAGAATCTCCCCGTTTGACGTATATATCATTTGACAATTCCACCAAGTTTGCAATCACTCTTGAATTTCTTATATATAGTATGACCAATGGATTTCCTTACGCTGGAAGCGTAAGAAAACTCAGCAATTATTCAATGATATCAGTGGCATGATATAAACTGTTTGAAAATATTATTAGGGAGTAATTATCAGATCAGAAAATTGGATTCTACTGCACAGTCTATAAAATTTCGACAGTTACTGTTCTGGATAGTCTGACATATCTTACAGTGCCTCATGGATTCTTTCTTCCTAACACCAATGAATGTCGGCAACTGTCATCTCTTAACAATGGGTGCCATGATCCTTGCTCTTTGAGAGTGTCTCTGGGCATCCACTCCTTTGACTCGGATGTTCTCCATGGTCCCTGGCCTCCTCACCACTTCCATGATATGGACATCTAAACTTGGTTTCCTCCTGCTATAAACTATGCCAGATCTAGTTTCCTCTCTGTCAGCCTCATCTTTGCCTTTGCAAGTCTCTTGAGTGGGAGAGGAAATCCTCTCCTTGCATTTCTCCTCAGCGTGTGGGTTAAGGTGTGATTTGGAGAACAAGTTTGTCATCAAGGTTGCTAGTTCATGATTTAGAATTTTAGATTTGCAAAGAGAGTATCTTTCACAGCTTCCTTCTTAGCGGTAAGGGATTATATTTGTATTTGATTTGCTGCAATTTTGTGGAAAACATCATAACTCCTAAATTCTCGACCTTTGGAGAACAAGTTTGTCATCAAGGTTGCTAGTTATGATTTAGAAATCTAGATTTGCAAAGAGAGTATCTACACAACTTCCTCCTCAGCAGTAACAGATTGCATTTGTATTTGACTTTCTGCAATTTTGTGGAAAACATCATAACCCTTTCTCGACCTCACGTCTTGCTACTTTCCCAACATTAGTTTATTGTATTTCCATTGTGCAAAGTTAGGTCTATTAAATAGTGTTTTCCAAATTGTTTGCATTTTTTCAAGTCGCATGATATTAGCCATGCATTAGCATGAAATTCCTTTAGAAGTCTCACTTGTAGATTCAGTTGGATGATGCATTAGCCAAACATGCATATCTTGGATGTTTAAATTTTAGAATGGCTTCACAGCCCTCAAAACATCTACCAATGGCAGGGAAAACATGTTAAAATGATTAATCACTTTATAATATGCAGTATAAATTCCAATATTGGCCATATTACTGCCCAAGATATACCTGGATTGGATTTTACCAGGCCCATAATGTTCACAATAATCTTACCAGCTATGTCACGTTATTTTTGACTAAAGCAATTTAGCTTCAGTCACATTCCTGCCATTTTTAGCTCAAAGTTAATAGGGAGTTGTTAATCCATTTTTATGAAACAACGTAATATTATCGTATATATTCGATAGTAAATACATTTGCTGGCAATACTGTTCGGAGAAACGTTATTATGCCATTTTCACTGACCATGAATGTTTTGATTTTAATTTGAAGTTTAGAGAAGGCATCAAGTTTCTTGTGTTTTATCTTATGGTCGTTACTCTATTGTGAACACGTTTTCTTAAAGTTCTGTCTGTTGACAGGTTCCTTTCTCAGACAGGAATTGTTTCAGTAGAACAACAGATGAAAGACATGGATCTACAAACCAGGCAAGAAACACCAAAGAAAGATACGTGAGGTGGCTTTATTCAATGTTTATTTTGATGTTTTTGAACGCTTCGTTAAGCACCATATGTTTCTTGCTTGATAACGTTATGATGGTCATTTAAGCTTCAAAATGTAATCATTAAGACCTTTCCAGAAGGTGTGAGATGAGTTATTCTTTTTCAATCAATGCAGTGCAGTAGCAATTGATCAGTTCATTCTAAAATGCTTCTATTCATTTTTTTGAAATATGTATGATTTAGCTACTGATTAGTGTAAGCAGATCATAACACAGTCTAAAAGCAATTCAAGGTCATAAGCTGATTGGATATGCTAATATCTGTTGGCAATATCTGTTAAGTGTTTATCAAATTCTAATTTAAGCCTTTATCTCAAGTTGTGTATTACTGAATGTTGTTTATTTCTGCACTATGGGTTGTACCTCAGGCATTGAAATTGGATTAGAAAATTCGAATGACTTAAAAGTTAAAACATTGGAATATGTTGAATGAAACTAAAATTCACAGATCAGTACTCTTAGAATTCTGGCCAAAAAGGTGTAAGCGGTTCACCGAAGAGTTAACATTGTTCTCATCCTGTTGAAACTCATGCCAAGCGAGAAATACAGACCTTGATAATAGCTTCCAAAAACAAATGAAAAAAGACGAGCCAAAATGTATGCCCTTCACGAAGAAAGTGTATTCGAGCATCACGTTTGAAAAATTGCTTCATATTTTTTTCCCTAATTTAGGAATCATGAGCCTTGCCTAACTTGCAAAATTTATTACGCGTTAAGAAGTGACTCATTTTTCATTAACTTTTGGTACATTTTTATTAACATTTTCTTTCTCATGTTGTAATGATTTAAACCATTTTTTTTAGATTTTTAAGATGCAAATGTTAAGAAGCTAAATATATTGTTTGAAAAAATAAAAATAATATATATATATATAGACAAGTGGGTCGGTCTCGTACACGTGACACATGGTCGATTCTGACTGCCACTACTATACCTCTGGAGCCTACGATTTGTCTTCTTTGTAGACTAGGTTACTATGGGGGATTTGAACCTTGGATCTCTTAGTTTACACAATACTTCATATCATGACGTCCGTCAATTAAGCTGCACCTTGGGGACAAGTTAAACATAATATTTTATATAGAAAGTTTTTTTTTCATAAATTTCAATATAAAGTAAGACGTGGCAAAGCAAGGTCCCACTGTGGCTAGTACCAAGCTTGTGGCAAAGCAAGGTCCCACTGTGTCTAGTACCAAGCTTGTGGCAAAGCAAGGTCCCACTGTGTCTAGTACCAACTTTACTCTGCAACAAATTGCTGAGACTTCCTTTATCACCTCTGCTTGCTCGTCGATTCGTGGACGTTGGGCAGAGCTATGTACTAAATCCTTCTATCTAGCTTTTGCAATAAAGTTCCCAAAAAATGACATAGAAACCTAGCATGATATTATCCCTGTCACGAGCAATAGTTTTGGATATACCATGCAAACACAACTTCTTTGCAAAATAGTAAGCTATTTTGCTAGCATCAATAATTTTTTGTCATAGAGTGAAGTGGGTCATTTTAGAGAATACGTTTGCAATGGAAAAATGGAATTATCACAACATTGTGTTCGAGACAATCCTAGCTCAAAATTCTTATTGATGTCAATCGAAGGCCCAACAAAATCCATATGGCATATGTTGCTGCAATCTGGGTAGTTCAAGAGTCTGTTTATTTGATTCAGCAACGGCTGATATGAAATCCCTTGTTCTTCCTGTAGAAGAATTCCATTCCTAATTTCACTTGCAATAGGCTGCAAGAGATTTCTGTTCTCTTTTGCACAGACAATTTGCCAGGGACAGAAAATAGGAAAAGGGAGAAATGACAGGTTTCCTGAAAACTTCTGTGATTAAGCCCCAAAAATTTCCTCTGGTTAATCAACAAGAGGATCCTACAACCAAAAAAACCTGTACATAAAGCAGGGTGCTACATTAAACAAACAACTGGCAGAGAGAATCTACCCATTTGACATATGCGTCGCTTGATAGTCCACTAAGTTTGCAGCCAATTTTGGATTTCTTCCATAAACAGTTTTGAAAGTAGTATGAAGTTGAACTATGGATTTGTTTACACGGGAATTGTGGCAAACTTAGCTTCTGGGAAAGTGAGGTCCTATTGTGTCAGGTACCAAAACTATTCTGCAACAAATTTCTGAGGCTTCTGTTTATCACTGTTGTTTGCCCATCACCTTGTGCATATTAGGTGGAACTATGCACTAAATGTTTTTATCTAGCTTTTGAAATATAGTCCTCCAAAATGATATAGAAAGTTAGTATGACAGTATCCCTGTCACTAAATATAGCTTTAGATAACTATGCAATCACAGAACCTTCTTTGAAAAATAGGTCAACTATTTCCTCTGTCTGCCCATCATCTTGTGGATGTTAGGTGGAGCTAGGCACTAACTAAACCTTTTTATCTTGCTTTTGCAATAATGTCCTCCAAAATGGCATAGAATGTTAGTATGACAGTATCCCTGTCACTAATTGTAGTTTTAGATAGCTATGCAAGCACAAAAGCTTATTTGAAAGATAGTCCAATTATTTCCTCTGTTTTCCCATCATCTTGTGGATATGAGATGGAGCTATGAACTGAATCTTTTTATCTAACTTTTGCAATAAATTCCACCAAAATGACAAAGAAAGTTAGTATGACGGCATCCCTGTCACTAATTATAGTTTTGGATAACTATGCAAGCACGAAAGCTTCTTCGAAAAATAGTTCAACTACTTTGCTTGCATCAATAATCCTTTTTCATAGAGTGAAGTGGTTCATTTTAGAAATCTGTTGGTAATGACAATTTTTTTTATCATTTCATTGTGTTCAAGACTTCTAAGCACAAAATCCATATTCATTTGAACCTTAGGCCTAACAACATTGGCAAAGGCATATATAGTCCTCTTTTCTGCAAATTTCTTTGGCAAACTGAATTCAACAACTTTGCAAAAGAAATCATTTGCATCATATGTATCCTTTGAGGCTTCAAAACTAACTACATCATTATTCATACTCAAAAATGACATATCCCACTCAATGTACCAACTGCCACCATTGACTTTCCACTCCTATGTGGAACATAAAGGAATGGCTTTGCAAATATGTAATATGCCATGTGTTTGTAATGGAGTTGCTTGGGTACCATGTTACCGGATCCTCCACACCTGTGTGAAGGATCTGTGGATCTGTGATTCTGTAATAAAAGTAGACCCCTTGGAGAAGGAAAAGGATCTTGAGCCCATGAAACAGATCCCATCGAAAAGGAAATGGATCTTGAAATTTGAGACAGTCTCCAAACTTCCAGCGCTATTTTGACCCCCTGATCCCCCCCAAAATTGATTTTTTAATGAAAAGTTCCCCAAACCTTAAGTGCCTAAAGGCTAAAATGTGAAACTTTATTCTTGGTCAATGTCTGATCTATCCTTATGTCGAGATCTGCTCTTGAGGTCTGATCTATAAACATCAGATCTCTGAGTCTACTCTGAAGGTTTGATCTATGATTTTGGTCAAGGTCTGCTGTCAAGCTGTGATCTATCTTTATGTGCCATGAAGTTTCTCACTTCACCCACACTGTTATTAAGTCCCGCTATAGCCCTCAAGAAAACCACTTTATTCACTGTTCATATGGACATGGCTCACAAAAATGTTGTATGACCTGCTTTATGCTTATGCTGAAATGGTCCTTAAAATGATCAAATATCAATGATGCTTACAGCCTATCAAATTATCAGTTATGATACATGGATGGTTAATACTACTAGAAATATGCATGAGGAATCACTTCTTTGGTTATGATTAGTTGTGATTCCTAAATGGCTTTGATATTTTTTTTAGTTATAAACGTATTTTTATATTTTTTGCTCTTGTTTCGCCACCACATCCAAATTCTAGATTTTCAAAATTTTTGGAGATCTGTATCTGTATTTGGATCTGGGTCCATATTTGTATCTGTATCTTGGTAACTTAACTTGAGATTTTATATATTTTAGGGCCTGATGATAAATTAACAATATATACTTCTTGTGCACAAAATATGGCTGCAATATTTTTAAATCTTGTACAATTATATAGTATGTTGATCTTAGAGAGATAACCTCCTTTTAGCTTCATTTGGTATCTGACTAAAATATGCAACAAGTTGTCCTTCCTAATCAATACTCCAATTTCTACACCAGAATTATCATATTGAACGCACAAAGTCTTGTCAAAATCAAGTAAAGACTAATAATGGAGCTTCACTTGCCTTTGTCCAAACAAATGTCTTTCTCTTAGTGGAACACATCAATAGTCCGCATAGGATGCTCAATCTTTTAACGAACTTCTTTATAAAAACTTTCCAGGCCATGAGAACTTTATAACTCTATGATTCTTTTGTTGAGAAATATAGCTTGAGTAGGAGCTTCTTGCACAGGTTAGGTGTGAATGTACGAGAAGTAGATCAAAGACAACTTCTAGTGACCGCTTACTGAGTAGGAACTAATAACATCTTGTAATTTCACTTAAATAAATATAAGTGAAAGTCAAATTTCCTATATTCTCCTAGTCTTAAAAATCTAAATGAAATATCTAAGAGATTCTAGAACATGTGAGTTAGATTTGATCTAATTTTAACCGTCAACCTTATTGTTGAGATAAGGTGGTTGGTAGGATTAAGGAGATTAGTTGCTAAGATTTGGAAAATTAGTTGGTAGGATTAAGGAGATTAGTTGCTAGGATTTGGTTAGTTGCTAGGATTGAGGAGATTACTTATCTTTCTTGAAGCATAAATAGGACAAGATGGGAGAAGTTGAATACACACAGTTTGTACATCAGGAAGATTCAGGGGAGCAAAGAGAAATCGATTGAGCAGATTCATAGCATAGGGGGGAGGAGCCAATGGCAAGAAGCAGGCCAAAGGATAAATCCATATAGTTGTATGGGTAGGGTAAATCAAGCAGTGCTACAACAGTTCAGGTAAGTAGATTCTTAGTTGTTTGATAGACATAACTGTAGATCTGATAAATAGGACAAGATGGGAGAAGTTGAATACACACAGTTTGTACATCAGGAAGATTCAAGGGAGCAGAGAGAAATCGATTGAGCAGATTCATAGCATAGGGGGGAGGAGCCAATGGCAAGAAGCAGGCCAAAGGATAAATCCATATAGTTGTATGGGTAGGGTAAATCAAGCAGTGCTACAACAGTTCAGGTAAGTAGATTCTTAGTTGTTTAATAGACATAACTGTAGATCTGATTTTTTGTGTATACCGTTCAACTGTTAACTTGACAGATTTTGAAGGTTTCCTTGTAAGCTTGGACTATATAAATGAAAAGCTTATATGAAGGGGTAACTATCTTTGTATCGTGTTTATGCTTTTTTTGTTCATTTTCCAGCTATATGTGTGGTTGTTGCATGATTAAATAAGTTCATATCTAATTTATTTAATTAAGAGAAACATAGGAAAACAATGCAGTGCTTGAAAATTTACATGGTATCAAAGATAGCTTGATTCTAGGAGTCTGAGGGTTATGAATTTGTGGGGCTATTGTTTTCTTTTAATTTTCAGATTTGGGAGTTTATGCAATAGATTTCAAAGATGGCATTGAGCCTAAGATATGAGGACAGATTAGATGTTGCTTCCAATTACTTATCTTGAAAAGCTAGGGTAACATTACTCTTGGAAGAAAATGATCTTTGGGATATCATCAAGAAAGTAGTTACTCCACCTACAAATCCACAATAATTGGCATCACATAAGAAGAAGGAAGTGAAGGCCAAGTGGGTGATCATGAATGCCATGAAGGATCATTTTGATTCCTCACCTATCTAAGAAGAAAATGAGTCAAGGAGATGTTTGATGCTCTAGCTAGCCTCTACAAGAATGAGAACATAAATAGAAAGATGATATTGTGGAGATCCATAGAGATAACTAGATCAAACATTGTTACCAATTATTTGACGAAGATCATGTAGATTCATGATCGACTTGCATTTATTGGGGAGAAGGTTTGAGACGCAGAGTTGGTGAACATGGAATTTAATGGATTCCCAACTTCATGGGAACCATTTGTCAAGGGTGTTTGCACTCGTGAAAATATTTCTAACTTTGAGAGATTGTGGGATGACTACATCTAGGAGGAGATTCTAATGGACTCAGAGGCCAACAAGAATGGTGGTGATGGGAACTTGGGCTTATTTGGTCAAATGAAGAAGGGCAAAGAAAAATGACCCAGTAGGAGTAAGGGAAAGAGTGAGGAGTTAGCCTCACAGTGAGACAAGAAGTACTTGAGTAAAAACGAGTGCTTCATTTGTCATAAGTTCAAACATTATGCATCACAATGTCTAGACAAGAGGAAGGGAAAAGGGAAGCAACAACATAAGCAAGTAGTAGCCTTTGTAGAAAATTAGATGAAGTAGTAGCCTCTCTACTAGCACGGTTCCAAGGAATTCATGGTACATGGAAAATGGAGCATCTCGTCGTATGAAATTAGCCCCACAATCGTTTTGTAGTCTAACAGAGCAAGACTTAGGAGTACAAGTTGAGTTTGGTGATGATGCCAAGTATTCAATCGGAGTTGGTACTATTCCCTTCTAGCTTTAGTCAAGCAACTCTTTAGAATTGGTTTGTTCCAGATCTCAAGAAAAAATTTCTTTTAGTTTTGATTATGGAGGATAAGGGTTATGTGTAGATTTTAAGAACAAATAGGTCCTTTTCGGGCTGGAGGAATCTATCCCAAAAGAAACACATGTGATAGGGGTTAGGGAAGGATATTTGTATAGGTTTTAGGGTGAGTCTATTCAACCCATAGTTCATAACATAATAGCTTGTGTGAGTTATGGTACAAGATGATGGGGTACTCGCATTATAAAGCATTTCCAATTTTGAGGGACATAGTCGTAGGTCTTCCAAAGTTCAACATTGAGCAATAGGGAGTATGCAATGGGTGCATACTTGGCAAGCATGCCAAAGTTGCCTTTCCAAGCAATGAGCACAGGTATAAGGAGATTATAAACCTGATTGATTCAGATTTTTATGGATTGATGTCAATAACATTAATTTTGGGAATTATGTACAGTGTTTCCTTTGTTGATGATTTATCTTACAAAACATAGATTTATTTTTCAAGGTTCAAGTATGAGGTCTTTAGCAGGTTTTAAGAGTTCAAATCTCTTGTTGAGAACCAGGTAGGAAAGAATATCAAGGTGTTGAGATTTAAAAATGGGGCTGAGTATACTTCAAACGAGTACAAGGATTTTTGCAAGGAGGTAGGGTTCAAGAGGGAATTGATAGTTCTACACAACCCATGATAGAATGGGGTGGTTGAGTAGAAGAATTGATCCATCATAGTGGCTGCTAAGACCATGATCCATGATTGGGATTTGCCCATGTTTCTTTGGGAAGAGGCATGCTACATGGTATTTTATATCCAAAACAGGTGTCCTCATAGGATCATGGGGGATAATGTTGAGAAACCAAGTGCTGGATAGATTAAGGCTTGATTCCTCTTTCTTGATAATTACTTGTGTATGTTAGCTATCTTCTTATTAATTTATGTTCTCTTCATAAAGCAATTATACAAAACTTCAAAGTGTAAAGATCACAAAGAGAGAAAGAACACCAGAAATTAGGCTCCAAGCCAGGGCAATACCCAAACAATCCTTCTCTTATAGAATGAGATCAAAATGAGATAACCAAGACCCAAGAACAAGACCAAGACTGCTACAAGGATCCAAGTCAACCCTCTTCCAACCAAATCAAAGTCAACACTGGTCAAACCTTCTGAAATCTAGTCAAATTGCAGAAATTTCGGACCTGCATTAATGGACGAATTTCAGAACTGTAATTTTTGCAGAGTTTCCCCATAAACTCCGCATGTGTGAGCAAAAACAAGCTAGAAAACTTAAATTTTCTCTCTCCTTTGACTTCTCTCTCTCCTTTGACTTCGACTCCTTTTGTTCTTGTCTTTGGCATAGAAATCAATGTGATGTGTGAATGAATGAATGAGCTACCAAGAGGTCAAGCTGAGTTGTATATAGCTGTCTGGGAGGGTAATCTGGAACCCTCCCAGACAGCTACTTTATTTCATGGTTTCAACACTCTACCTCTTTTGTACTTGGTATTGTTAAAAGAGATGTCCAGGTTAACTCAAAAGGATTCAGTCCTACATCCTTATGCAATGCAAAGGCATTTTTCTGATTTTTTTGGAAGAAAGTTTGCAGTGCCTTTGTTTGCATGGTTCAAAATCTGAGTCCTGATGAATTAATAGTCGTGCCTAGTTTTCTTATATAATATGGATCATCCTATTCACAACTAAATTTATGGCCTACAACCTGCTCTGAAGTATACTATTTTTCTATGCCTTGATAAATTGATATATTGATATTCTTCTGGCCGCATCTTCTCTAATATTTTCATATGTGCATTTTCTGGAATTTTTTGGAATGCCATGCAATATAACAGTGAGTGCAAGACACATATCAAACAAATTTTAAAAATATTACTCAATTCTATTTCATAAGTCGTGCAGCATGAACAATAATAAATTGAACTGTAACATATATTGATTGCAGGAAGCTGGAATTCAGGGGTTCGGACTAGGAAGCATGGGAACAGGTGCAAATGATGGCGAAGTTTTGGATGAGATGATTACACGAAGTCGCGGTGAGGTCAAACACACATATAGTCCACGGATAACTAGCTCGAGTGATTTCACAACAATTCATGGATCTGAGTCTGCATTAAGTCCCCAAATTGCAGAAGCTAAACAAATATATAGCCCCCGTATAAGTGAGATCAGACAGACACATAGCCCTCACAGAGGGGAAAAGCATTCAGGGATTCTCCTGGTTAGTCAAGGAAAAAATATGAGTCCAAGTGCATTTGGTTTGAGGCCACATAAACCAACTTCCAATTAGGTGTTTGGAGTCTAAATCCTCGGCCAACAATCTTTCCATTGAGTGAGCATATCTTATGTTGAATAGTACATATTTTGTTGGCTTATCATTATTTAATCATTGTGCCATAAATCACTCAGTTGCATTTGGTGTGTCTTCACAAAGAACCTCTGTCC
>APFE030562152.1:0-11753 GCA_000404065.3 Pinus taeda
GCTGGGAAAAGGGGATTTGGCAAACTTGCCCATAGCACATCCTCTACAAGTATCAAAGTGATCAGTACTGAAATCTGGCATACCTGTAGTGATCTCCCGCGAGGTCCTCAAGGCTCCATGATACATATGTCCCATCCTACGGTGCCAAATCTCACATTGCTTAGAACTGCTAGCTCTGCTGTCGGTACTACTACTCAATGCCAAAAGGGGATGGAATGCAAACCTGTACACCTTTGCATAGCGTACACCTATCACTCTAGCTGACTCAGCTGGAGCGCCCCTGGGATACATCAACACCTGTCCTCCCCTGAACAGTACCTCATATCCTCTGTCCTCCAAAGCTGAAACAGGTATGAGGTTCTTCCTCATCCCTGGCACATAAAGAACCTCTGTCACTTTCAATGGAGGTTTGGACTCCCTCTTAAATGTCAGTGTCCCCACCCCGACTGCTCTAACAACTCTGTCATCACTGAGTACTACCTCTACATCAGTGTCACTCTCTGAAAGCTCTGAGAAGTACTCACGGACTCCTGTCATATGGGGTGAAGCCCCACTGTCTACATACCAGATACCTGTAGATGCTCCGCTAATCGAGAGAAAAGCGTGCTCCCTCTGAACCTGTATGGCAGGTGATCCTGCACTAGAGGACTCACACATAGTGAATGCAAACTCCCGGTCAAAACGACCTGCAAAGTCCTCAATCTCTGCTGAAGCTGTCAAACTCTGGTCCTTCCCCTTCTTCTTCTTCTTCTCCGGACACACAACTGCATAGTGTCTTATCTTTTGACAATTCCAACATTTCACCTTGGAATAGTCCTTCTGTGTGTTTACCTGTTTACCTTTACCTTTGCCTTTGCCCCCACCACTGCTTGTGGAAGCCTGCTTCTTCCCTTTGCCTTTCTTGTCTCCTGCCACCAGTGCTACATCCTCATCCTGCTCAACTGGCTTGGCTGCCCCAAGCTGACCTTTCCTGATCTCTGTCTGAATGCAATCATCCCAAAACTTCTCCCATGTGGGAAGGGTCTCACGTGCACAAACCCCATCAGCAAAGTTCATCCATGAACGGGGGAGGCCATTTACCGCAATCCGCACCAACTCAGTGGGTGGAATGGCCTCTCCAATCGCTGCAAACTCATCTCTCACATTAGTAATCTTAGTGAGATATCCAGCTGCACTATCATTGCCCATCTTAATGTTCTTCAGCTTCTCCTTCAGGACCATTTTCCGGTTCTCATTGGTACTCTGGTAGAGATTGGACAATGCTGTCCACATCTCATGGGCATTGCTTTTCCCTCTCACATGAGGAATGCAATGGTCTTTGATTCCGTCTAGAATCAGTGTCTTACCCTTGTTGTTCTTTTTATTATAAGCATCCAACTGAGTAGCATCAGTAGGCATAACAACAGGGTTCTGTGTGGTATGCACCATGATATCCCAGACTTCGGCCTCCTCAAAGATACTCTGCATTCTCTCCTTCCAAACGCTGTAATTTGTATGCCCATCCAACCTATGCTCCACCCTCAATCCCAATGACATCTTGCTGTCCTAAAATTGAAAAATAGCACTGCTGTAGTAAAGATAAAACCTGCTGTTTATGAAAAATCAGCTTGCTGGAATTTTCTGAGTGAAAAATCAGCAGTTGTAATTTTTCCCTTTTGCTGTTCCAAACTGCACTTCAGCACTCAAGCTCTGATACCATGTAAAAATTTCTGTTTTCCCACCCCGGTTTTCAGTTTCTCCTTATTTCTCCCATATAGTTAAATGCCCTTTCCCATAACCATACATTTAACAAGCTGAAAAAATAATTTTTTTTCTTTCTGAAAACACAAATTCTGGAAATTTTACAGAATGCTGGAAATTGCAGAAATAAAAATCAGCAGTAATAAACAACCATTAAAACACATATAAACACAGAGATTTTTGGTCAATGTGAACTGGAAAAACCCCCTACAACTCTTGGGGAAAACCAGTTTGAGAGCTCTTCTTTATTTCTGGAAAATGCCTTTTACAGTGAGAAAATTTTTAGCAAAATAAAATTTTCCAGCAAGCAAACTTATTTGTTTTTCAGCCAAACAGAGAAACTGGAACTTCGCTATACGAGCTGTACGGACCGTACGGATGTACATACTGTACGGATGTACAGATGTACGGACTGTACGAACGACCGTACAGACTGTACGGACAGACCTCGGTTTCTGTGCAGAAATTTGTCTCCTTGAAATTCATGCCCAAAAATCAGTTTTCCTAGTTTTCTCAGCAAAAAATCTGCCTTTTTCTGCTTGTTTTTTCAGCTGTACTGATTTGCTGAAGAGATGCCTTGGAATATGTGCCAAGCTGCTGTCTCCTTCTCCTTCCTGTCCAGAAATCTCCCTTGCTCTCTTGCTCTCCTTCTCCCAATCTGCTCATGAAAGAATGAATGATCTTTTCCTCCTTTTCCTCCCTTAACCCAACCCTAAATGACTTTTGGGTGGTCTCTACCTCCAATGGCTGAGATTAAAGGCACATTTAAATCTCACTTTCTATTTTTTAATTCACCCCACTTTAATAAAGACACACTTAGTCATTTATTTCCAAAATCACTTTTCCTTTCTAATTTTTCATTGACTTTATAAAAGTCACTTTAAAATTAGACTTAGTAACTTTATCACTTTTAAATTAGATTTTAACTTTATAAAAATTATAAAGTCACTTTAGGAGAAAAATTAAAATCTTTTGGACACTTTTCCCTAGGCCAAAGATCAAAGCCTTAGGGAACCACCTGTCCTCCAGTACCAAATTTCAACAACATTTCCATTCCACAAAGCTTGCACCTTAGTTTCGCTCTATTATCATCCTCAAATGGCTCGCCACACTCCCACATTTAGTCCAATGGCTTTGCCATTTCAAGCGGGTGATTCCACCAAACATTTCCATTCCACAAAGCTTGCACCTTAGTTTCGCTCTATTATCATCCTCAAATGGCTCACCACACTCCCACATTTGGTCCAATGGCTTTGCCATTTTGTAGAGCGCTCATTAAATTTTCAGGTTTTGGACCTACCATACAAAACAAATGTGGAAATTCAAAAGTGGATAAGAAGAGGTAGACTCTAAATTTATAGTATATATTAATCTTGGGAAACAAAGGAAAGGAAGGCAAATATTTTTTTACCTACCTAGAAATAAAAAACATGGATATATGGTATACTGTAAATCTCCCCTCCAAAAATGCTCAGCTAATGGCAAAGAAAACTATGGATTTCCCCTTGTTTGCTTCATGAAAAATGGTCACAAGACTCACACAACCCTCAAAGCTCAATCTTAGCACAAGAAGAAACAAAAATGACCTGAAAAAACCTAACCGCAACTTAGATTCGCGTTTTTCTCTAGAAGGGCAATAATTTCCAATCATCTCACGATAATTTCAAAATTATTGAGGTAATTTCAAAATTATCGCAATAATTTCTGGTGATAATATCGGTAGAGGGTCTTTCGAAGATAATATTGCAATAATTTCAATATTATTGTGATATGTGCAATACTGAGGGAAGCACATCAATCAAATCCAAACAATTATACAAAAGCTAAAAAGCTTTCATCTATAATTCCCAAATAAGCCTTTCTACAGACATGAAAATTTGTAGCATATACAATATAGTAGAAATTTATTAAACAGCTCAAACCAAACAAAACTAAGGTATTAACACTTTTCTAGTAAGCAATAGTGTACCGTAGAACCAAAAAAACCAACAGTTTACTGTAGATCTATTTTTAGCCTTGGCCTATCCAATAAAACAAAATGTGAACATACGATAATTACTAAATTACAAACACTTTGATCACTTTTAAATAGATTTTCGGTGTCCCTTTAAACAAATTAAAATTTTAGGTGACACGAGAATAGTTGGACATATGATACCGTACAATACACATGCAAAAGTACACCACCACATGGGCCCGTCCTCTGCCACCTGTCCACACTGACATAACATCAACATGCATGTTAACCAAGGCCACTGACACCTTGTACTTCCGCATGTCTCTTGTACCTGTCACTTCCATTTTCTATGTTAAAGTTGCTCCATGATACCTATCGCTACCGTTTTCTCTGATAAAGTTGCTCCACGTTCAACTCGAAGCAAATTACTCTCACAACAACCGAGTAGTTGCGGGCCAACAGGTCCATGTAACAAATGGAAACAACTTGCTTGGCCAGATGGGAACTACTTATTCTTTAGGGAACTTACTTTCTCTATCTTATATCAGCGAGCATCCAAGTTTAGGAGTTGTTGTTGGTGTTTGGCTCAACAATAAATTGTATTTGAACACCTCCTCTGCAAATTTTTTTGTTCACTTAATATCTTTGTTGAAATTTGGTAGCATTGGGAGGTACTCTCACATGCCCTTGGTGCTAAGCTTGTGAAAGAGTAACACCCACAAAGGATGATGTGTGGGTTTTGCACCCAAGTTTGGGGTTTTGAACCCAAAGAAGTAGGCTTGGCACCCAAGAAAGAGAATTTAATAATCTAACTAATTGTTAAGGTTGTGTTGGAGGTTCCTTGATGGACATAACGACTTCCTAAGAGACCTAAGGACAAGTATAAAAACATAAGCCAATGGAGAGGCTTAGCACACGATGAAGATGGACTTTCTTCTTGTGTGAGGAGCTAAAAGGACCTAGCCACAGACCTCAGGAAGGAAGAAGATCGCAAGAGTAATGGGCAGCTAGAAGGTAAATTCTTTTATGTGTTATGGACAATTAAAAGAAACTGTTGCAAAAGGAAGGAAAGAGCCAGTGTTGTTGCAAAGGGGCCGCGGGCAAACTGCAAGAGGTGGAACAGGAGGGTCGAGGTCTGTAACAAGTTGGCGAGGCCTAGACTAGGATTGGAGCAGTAAATTGAGTTAGGGCCGAAGTCTGTTAGATGCCAAGGAGGGTAAGCCAAGGCCTACACACCGATGGCAGGGCTTAGTAAAGGGCAGAATAGGCAGACCAAGGGCTACTGAAGAAGGTCGGGACTAACAAAAGGCTAAAGAGAGTTGGTTGCAAGGGACAACAGCAGCTGAAGGAGGATTGTGAGTTAAAAGAACATGCTAGGTAAGTGAATTGGTTTGTTGAATAACCTAGTTTGCTACAGCAGTAATATTTGAAGTGTTGCAGGTGTTGTGTGTAGATGAGAGCCTCAGGGACTTGACCTTAGCCCTAAGAGTTTTGGTAAAGAGGATTTGACCTAATATTGGCATTGTATAGGGATTGTAAAGGGCCACAATCCCTGGTACAGTAGCCTTGTGTGTACTCTTACTAATGGAATTGTAAGGAACAAGTTTGGGCAATAAATATTGTGTACTATATTGATCTAATTGTTAGTCTATTTCACTGTGCTAATTTTTTGAAGTTAGGCACTTTCAATGTGTTTATGTTTCTAGCTAAATCATAAACCAAACCTGGGGTGTGTGGATTTCTAACATGGTATGAGAGTTGCTTTGAAGAGAAATTGGGTTAGAAGTGTGCACAAGGATCAACACTAAGAGGGAGTTGAGTTGTCTTGCTATGAAGGATTGACAGCTAGGACAAGATGATTTTTTGCTTGAGATTTGAGGACCTGTTGGAAGGGATTTCCAACAACAGTTTGTAGAAGGAATGAATCAAGCTAGTGTTGCTGGTGAATGGTCCTTGGGATTATGCTAACACTGAGATCACAGAACCAACCAATGCAGCAAATTTGGCTTTATATAACCTAGCAAAGACAAAGGCCAAGTTGATCATTCTTGATGGAGTCCCGGATCACTTGATACCTCATCTCACAAGAAAGAAGAATGCATGGCACATGTGGAAAGCTCTAAAAGCGTTATTTCAAAACAAGAACAAGAACCGAAAGATGGTATTGAGAGAGAAGCTCAGGGACATCAAGATGGGAAGTTCAGAGAATGTGACTTCGTATCTCAGAAGTATTTTGCAAGTTCATGATGAGCTTGCAACTATAAGGGGCAATGTGGAAGAATCAAAATTGGTGAGGACCGCAATAAAGGGCTTCTCAAAGCAATGGAAGCCATTCATCAAAGGAGTCGTCTCATGGGAGAAACTTCCAAATTGGAACAAGTTATGGGATGATTTCATCTAGGAGGAACTTCGAGATAAGGAACTTTAGCAGAAGACTGATGCAGAGAATGTTGCCCTCGCTAGTAAGTTGAATAAGGGCAAGGAGTAGTTCATCATCAAGAAGGACCTAAACAAAGTGAAATGCTTTGCATGTGAAGAGTATGGTCATTATGCAAGCAATTGTTCGCACAAGAAGAAGAAAGGAGGGAAAGAGAAGAAGCCAAAGATGGTGATGGTTGCTCCAGCTACAGTCAACAAGGATGAGTTCGCTAAGAGATTCGACAAGTTTTCTCTGATCTCTCATTTCTTCGGAAGCACCGTTCATGAGGGTGCTTGGTTCATAGATATCGAAGCGTCGAAGCATATGACAGGAACTCGAGAAGTGTTTGAGAACCTGACTGAGTGGGACTCTGAGTTACATGTGAAGATTGGAGATAAGAGTCAACATGCAGTCACAGGAACATGGACTGTACCATTAAGGATGGAGTCAGGTGGATTGTTGCGAGTCCGGGATGTACTTTGGGTATTGGAGCTCAAGTGCAGCGTGCTTTCAGTCTCAACAATTGAGGCAAAGGAGTTTGATGTTATTTTCAGAGATGGAAAGGTGATGCTCAAGCCCAATGGATCTAACTCTAGCCCAGCAGTGGTTCTTGGAGTCAGAGAGAATGGTTTGTACAGGCTAAAGGGCAAGCCCATAGACCAAGGTAAGAAGAAAGTTAGACTCAAAGGGAGTCTAGTTTGAGAAGGAATTCACAGATTCAAAGGGAGAGTGAGCAACCCCGTAAGAGCGCATCGTTAGAGGGAAGAAAGGAGACTTCCATATCTAACAAGAAGTAGCCATGGAATACTTTAAAAGCTTATCAGGAAAAGAAGAGGCAGGAGACTTCTATTAGCAAGGAAACTTCCAAGAAGGATTATGTTCTTACAGTAGGTTATGCTTTCGTGAAAAGAGATGAAATGTATGATGAATGTTGGAGAGCAGTCGTGGAAAAGGATTATGTTCCAGTATGGGAAGCAGAGATACTTCCAAGGGATCGAAGTACCTCCTCCGCTAAGAGGGAGTGTTGAAATTGGGTAGCATCAGGAGGTACTCTCACATGCCCTTGGTGATAGGATTGTGAGAGCGAAACATGCACAAAGAATAATGTATGGGCTTTGCACCCAAGTTTGGGGTTTTGAACCCAAAGGAGTGGGCTTGGAATCGAAGAAAGAGAATTTAATAATCTAATTTATTGCTAAGGTTGTGTTTGAGGTTCCTTGATGGACATAAGGACTTCCTAAAAGACCTAAGGACAAGTATAAATGCATAAGCCAATTGAACGGCTTAGTACAAGATGAAGATGGACTTTCTTCTTGTGTGAGGAGCTAAAAGGACCTAGCCACAAACCTAAGAAAGGAAGAAGACTACAGGAGCAAAGGACAACTAAATTGTTTTCTATGTTTTGAACAACTAAAAGAAGTCATTGCCAAAGGAAGGAAAGAGGTTGAGTTTTGTGGTCGAGGGTTGAATTGGTTAGGGATTTGTTTAAGGCAGATTCGAGTGTTGTTACAAAGGGGCTATAGGCAGACTGCAGGAGCTACAATAGGCGGGCCAAGGTCCATAACAGGTTGGTTGAAGGTAAGTAAGATAGGTCGAGGCGTATACTAGGACTATAGTAGCAAATTGAGTTAAAGTCGAGGCTTGTTAGGTGCCAAGGATGGTAGGTCGAGGCCTACAAAGTGCTGGCAAGGCCTAGTAGAGGGCGGAACAGAAGGTTGAAGAGCCTTGGTTGCAAGGGACAACAACGGCTAAAGGAGGACTGTGGGTAAAAGTAAAATGCCTAGGTGAGTGAAATGGTTTGCTGATAAACCTAGTTTGCTACAGTGGTAGTATTTGAAGTGTTGTAGGTGTTGTATGTTGGGTCGATGAGAGCCTAAGGGACTCAGCCTCAGCCCTAAGAGTTTTAGTCAAGAGGATTTGACATGATATTGGCATTGTACAGGGATTGTAAAGGGCCATGATACATAGTACAGGAGCCCTATGTGTATTCTTATTAATGGAATTGTAAGAAATAAGTTTGGGCAATAAATAGTGTACTATATTTATCAAATTGTTGGTCTATTCCGCTATGCTAAATTTTTGAAGTTAGGCACTTTTAGTGTTTTATATTTCAAGCTAGATCATAGACCAGACCTGGTGTGCTCACATTTCTAACAACCTTCAATTGGCATCTGCCAATGGAACTATGCATTCTGGCTTTCATAATGATGTTGTGCACAATGGATCTGCTTCTAAGTCAATGACTGTGGGCATATGGACAACTATGAGGCACATTGACAACACAAGGTGTTCCAATTCAACAATGGGTGCAACGGTTTTGTGCTAGTCATGGGTTAGCACTTCTACCACTTCATATTCCACTCACCCCCTCTATCATCCAGCACATGCATTTTTTCCCCAAATCATCCAGCACATGGCATTGAGAGGTGGGAAGGCAGAATTATTTGTTAGATGTGGCAGCCTTTACAACACTAACCAACACATCCCAGTGATGCCCCAAAAACATGATAATAAATCGTGGTCCTTGATCCAGGCACTTCTCAGATTAGCAATCTCGTGATTCAAATCTTCACTACTGATATCTATTAATAATGGGACCTTCATTCAGCCCAAGCTTTGTTCTCGGTAACACTTAGTTATCTCTAGTAGCTTACTGATGAAATCTAAATCAAGGTATGGTAATTGCTTCCTATGTCACAAGCTATGTCGAGCTTTAACCTTGAGGTTCAAATTTTGGTGAACCTTAAAAAAATAAAAATTTTGAGGTTCGACAAACCTCATCTCCTAGCCATTGACCAAGTCCATAGATCAAAACTTGTAACTTCATGTCACAACTCAAGCTTGCAATTTATTGCAATTTATCCTTGCAGTTTCCATGTCCGTGATAGCATTTTTGATGTTTACTGATGTTGATTTCTTACTATTTTATCCTATAATTCATTTTAAATTAATATATGTGTATATATATATAGACAAACGTAATGGCAAACCTCATCAAAAAATTCGAACTCAAACCGAACCTAATCATTGCCGAACTCGAACTCGAACCAAATCATGTGACGTTGATTGCTTCTAAATTAGGCCAATTGGTATGATAGTAGTCACAGATTTATGCCTATTGACCAGATTTTCATAAAGACCCTTCCACCTCAAAAGAAATTATAGCAGGCCTTGACTCTGTAAAATATAATCTGAATGTTGTATAAGTAAATACTAAAAACCCACCATTTCCCCGGAGTTCTTTACGCGTTGATGCGTCACCACAGCTAATCTGCGGATCAAGTTCTATTTTCCAGGGTTTGAATTTGTAGTGTTCATTAGATTCAATGAAGGAAAATGCAATCTCTTGCCACCAGAGGTGCCCGTTTTACTCAGCCAAATTCCCTTGCCGATGGCCAGGATAAATTTGGAGCGAATAAGAACGTATAAATGACAGGATTTTCATTACAAGGCCGTCTTCAAGAATCAAGGTTTTTTCTCAGGTATGATTTGTAATTGTTGTAACTTTGTTGAAAAATGATGATCACTGTGTTATGTGGTATTATTATGTTGGGATTTGGGGTTTGCCAGTTTAGGGTGTTGGGTCAGTAGGAGCTGAATATCTTGGCATGTTGGACCTTGTTGGACCTTGGTTTGTTCGTTTTCATATTAAATTCCTTTCAAAATTGAGAGTCGAATGATCAAAGATTTGATTAAAATTGCTACGTTTCAAAAATTTTGACTTCTATGGTTGAACATCTGAGTCATGAAAATTACTAGTTCATTTTGTTTTTTGTTTTTTTATATATAACAGTTGTGAATATGGGGGCAATGGCTGCACCAAACTCTTTTCCATTAATAGTTGAAAGTTTTGGTGTCATGCTTTATTGGCCCTGACTGTCTTGAGGTTGTTATGTATCTGATGTCTGTAATTTCAAGTTTTCTCAGTGCACTCTAAAGCCAGGGGTGTGGAGATCTCTCTAGGTGTGTAACTTGTTAAAAACTAATAAACTAAATGATTTTTTTCCCCTGTAAATTTAATAAATTAAACAAATAGATATTTTAAAAAAATAAAAAAACCATATCTTAGCCTTACAATTAGCAATATAAGTAAGAAACTAAACTGCGTGCCTTTACAAAGTAAATTATCTACATGTACCTAGACTTGATTTCATGACTGTGGTTGAAGCTATAATGTTGATTAACCACTTTGCTTGCTTTTTTGTGTTCTTAAATGACAGGTTGCTGAATTTGGACCGAAAAGATTGTTGAATTTTTGCTTCCTTTGTGTTCATAGATGGCAAGTTGCTGAACTTGAACTGGAAAGATTGCCGACGTATTTTTTGCTGAATTTGGAGTAGAAAGAGAATAGTGGGTCTTATCTAAGATAGCATATAGACGGTTGTATGTAGGAACACTTACAATTCGAGTTTGCATCAAGAGGAGAAATGGTGCAATGCTAACAGTGATAGCGATAGGCGAGCAATGGAGCAATGCTAACAGTGATAGCAATAGGGCGAAGCGGTGGAGTTTGCGTTAAGAGGACCAATGGAGCAATGCTAACAATGGGCGAGCAACGGTGCAACGCTAACAGTGATAGTGATAACAATGGGGCGAGGCGGTGGGATGAAACCACATTGTGATAGGCATGGTGAGGCAAGTGATTACATGTGATAATTGATGCTAGGTGGCTATATGTGATAACGAAATAAAACATGAAACTACAACAAACAGACAGTAAGATAGACAGTCAAAAGTGAGACAAAGCTCACATAACTTTCATTAATCTCTTTGCTCAATTACATCTCTTATATAGGAAATTCATGTAACCAATTCCTAACCAACCACTCATAACTAATTCAGTTCAACTAAACACAACTAATTCTGTTTAACTAATTCTATTTCTTCATTATTTTCACATCCTCCCTTAATGGAGAAATGGATTTTCTACAACACCTAACTGACTTCTAAAAACTTCAAATTTGATTTTACCAAGGGGCTTAGTAAATATATCAGCCACATTATCCTTGGTGTTACAAAATATTAGTCCAATTTCATTTGACTCAATTTTCTCACGTACAAAGTGGTAGTACTGTAACTCAACATGTTTTGTTCTAGCATGGTAAACTGGATTATGTGCTAATTTGATAGCACTCTGATTATCACAATTGATACATGTTGCACCACTTTGCGCTTCTTCAATATCTGTAAGAATTCTCCGCAACCAAATAGCTTCACAGGTGGCATTGGTCAAAGCTTTATATTCTGATTCTGTTGATGATAAAGAAACAGTTGGCTGTTTCTTACTACTCCAAGATACGACCCCTGATCCAATATGAAATGCATAGCCAGAGGTAGATCGTCTGTCATCTGGATTTCTTGCCCAATCTGAATCAGAAAAACCTGTCAGTACAACATCAGATTCATCAGTATACATAATACCAAGATTTACTGTTCCCTTTTAGTATCAGAGAACTTTCTTTGTAGCATTCCAGTGATTTCCTGAAGGCTTAGCCATGAATTGACTAAGGATACTGACGGAGTATGCAATGTCTGGTCTGGTAGTGGTGAGATAGTTCAAACTTCCCACTAACTGACGATATAATGTTCCATCTGCCTCTTTCGATCCATCTTCTTTGTACAACTTTGCATTCTGTT
>APFE030562152.1:13533-28978 GCA_000404065.3 Pinus taeda
ATTTCCTTTGTAACAACGATAAATCATTGTAATTTAGGTGCCCATACCTGTGATGCCATAATTCTGTTGTTGATGTCTCTTGGGATGTCAATGCAACATGGCGCTTGACTGTCACATCCAATCTGTATAATCCTCCAACCCTGGTACCTGTTGAGACAACCCTGTAGTGGTCCTGAACATCTTTCACTATACACCCCAACTTACCAAATTCTACTTGTAAATGATTATCAATGATAGTGGAAACAGATAGTAAATTCTTTTTGAGAGCAGGGACATACATCACATTATGAATTTGTCGCATTTGTCCATTAGGTAAGTACACATTTATTATGCCATAGCCTTGAACTTTAAGTGACCTATCATCTCCTAGGTAAATGTGTGTACCATCAGATTTCTCATAATATTTATCATACCATTCTTTATTACAAGTCATGTGTGCCGATGCACCAGAATCTATGAACCAAGCATTCTCATCATCAGTTTCAGCAGACAATGCAGCATCAGAAAGAAATAACTTAAGATTTTTAAATCCATCATTCACTGAGGTGTCTCTGTTTGTGTAATTTCCATTATGCCTGTTATGTCTTTGATTTGATTCATTATTCTTTCTCCTATAGCAATCTTTAGCCAGATGTCCAGGTTTTCCACAATAATGACATTCAATGTTCCTTTTAACATAAGAATCAGGAGGTGCCATACCTTTTTGCTTTGCTTGAAAACGACCTCTGTTTCTGTCCCATGGTCTCCCTCAGAATGATCTTTTGCCTCTTGCAGTCAAAGCCAAATCAGAACCATTTGACTCCAGGTCAAAGTTTTTCATGCGCTCTTCTTCTTGAAGAAGAATTCCAGCCAATTCGTCAAATGTAGGAGGTGTCGGTCTTGCTGAGAGAGCTGAAATAAAGACTTTGTAGTCGGGAACTAACCCCTTTAAAGCAACAGTTACCAAATCTGTACTAGAAACCTTTTCACCAATATCACCAAGCTTATCACTGAAATCTTTAATTCGGGAAACATAGTTACTAATGCTTTCATTGGCATCCATTTTGATAGATAGCAGCTTTGTTTTTAAAAATAAAATACGGTTGGCATTAGTAGTCTCATACAAACCTTTGAGAGTGTCCCATGTCGCCTTTGATGTTTCACAGTCCCGAATGTGAGGAATAATATTGTCCTTCACTGACATGCGTAGCAGCACCCTTGCTTTCATTTCACGCTTCTCCCAATCTTGAGTGGCATTAGGAGGTGGAGGCTTGGTCTCGTCACCTTTGACAATCGTCCAGAGATTGTATGCCTCCAGTACTGTTGTGATCTTAAATTTCCAATTGACATAATTTTCGCCATCAAGTTTTGTAGACTCATTTAAATATGAATCTGCAAGAGGATTAGCCATTTCTCCACCAATGACCAAATTCAAAAAAAAAATCGCTCCAACAGGAAAACTGTTGAATAAATAAAACTCTGCCTATACTATGGCATGAGCAAGCCAGAAAACACAACGAATGAGAATCTTAAGAAAGCACGCCGAGATTTAACCAAACCCTGCAATATCAAGCTCATAAAAATTCGCAGAAAAAAGTGAACACTGAAGCCAAGTGAACACTGAAGCCAATACCGGAATCCACCCTGGTACCAATCCAGCCGCTGTTGCAATAGAAGATCTGCTTGCTCTGTATTTATCGGTCAGAAAAGAATGAAAGTGCTGAAACTGTCAATTGAAACTTTGTAACAGGAATTAAAATCAATAGCCTATCGGCCCCCCAAATCTACAATTCCGCAAGGACGCGTATACAGCAACGTTTCCGGGCTCTACAGGCTGCCGGAATCCCGATTTGCGAAAACACAAGATACAATGGACTCCTCTGACATCTACACTGACGACATAAAAATCAAAGATGATAAATTACTGTGTGATCTGCATCTGAACAGCGCATTAAATTTGGATGCACTGGACTATGCTTTGGGAAACAATCCGCGGTACAATATGTTGGAGCAAAGAAACTTGAAAGACTCTTAATTCAGACAAATTCGCCAACACGGCATTAAACACAGCATTAAAGACACTAACATAAGAAAGCGGAAACAAGAAGATCTTCAGGTGCCCCAACGACTTCAAACAGATCCGGCGTTCAAACCACGCCTTAAACAGATCTATTCTGCCTAGCAACACGAATTGCAAACGCAGAAAATGCAAACACTGCACTCACACTGCGCACACTCTAATGGCAGACTCAGATCACTGCCCGCGAAGAGGAGAGAGGCGCAGGCAAAATGGAATGCCTCTGATACCAAATAAAACATGAAACTACAACAAACAGACAGTAAGATAGACAGTCAAAAGTGAGACAAAGCTCACATAACTTTCATTAATCTCTTTGCTCAATTACATCTCTTATATAGGAAATTCATGTAACCAATTCCTAACCAACCACTCATAACTAATTCAGTTCAACTAAACACAACTAATTCTGTTCAACTAATTCTATTTCTTCATTATTTTCACAAACGATGCTGGCAGATCCAAAATACTATGGTGTGAAAACTTTGGGTATGAAAAAGAATAATTAACGCTGAAACTTTGAACTTTGGATATCGTTTATAAAGCTTTGAAGAAGACATTGGGTATCCTATATAAAAGCTTGGAAGATATATTGAGGTATGCAATAGCCATTGAAAAGCCGATGAAAATTGATTAGATAATCAAAACTTTGGTTAAAGCATTTGATATAAAAATAATTCAACTTGGGACATCGATTGCTATATACCATTCCGTTCGGTAGGTATAACAACACCATCACAACTTTCAAAACTGACAAAGAGATTTATTTTCAAATTCTTGACCATTCTTAGTCCACAGTGACATCAACTTGGTAAATTCATTAGGTAAACCATAATTCCTATTACTTAGATCTGTATTATTTTAACAATGAAGAAAATACTCTGCTTATACCACACAAAGACATGGCAGAACAACTCTCCATTACATTCGATGATAGAACGGCAGTATATGAATGCATCCACATCACAAGTACACAGAAATTTGAAAACAAAAAAAATTGAAACAAAAAAAAAGTACACAGAAATTTGAAGTGGAGAAAACCCGTTTTAGGGTCGAAAAACTCCACGAAATGTTAATTGAAGGGTTTTAACCGAATCCTACAGTTATATATATTTGGAATCTGCAACGAAACTCATTTTACTGACCTCTTTTTGTATATCACAGTTTTGTTTCATGTGAATGTAAAGTTGTTTGTACCCTCTCCTTCACACTGCGATATCTCTCGCACTATGAAACAATGGTTGTTCTTCATCCGACCCTAATTCATGAGACGAAATTTCTCCTCTACCTGTTGCACTGTGTATCACTTGGACTTGTTTGGCTTTCGTTCTTTTGGCAAATCAGAAACAGATCAAACTCTTCGATGGGATTCATGAATTTATCCCTTCTCTTCGCATTTCCTCTCATCTTCCCTCGCACAGTCAACCTCAATCTTTGCATTTCCTCTCATCTTGCCTCGCACAGTCAACCTCGATCTTTTGCCGTATTCAGAATGGTCCATACCGAATGGGCTCGGTTTGTGGACTTCACCTCTGAATCTATGTAGAGCCATAGCAAACAAAAATATTAGGCATGATTCTATATAGAGCCATAGCAAACAAAAATATTAGGCAGGGTAGACGTAAGCCCCATTCTGTTGGTCGAAAGATTCGACTAGGTGCATCACTGTGAACATCACTGTGAACATGGCCGTATTCAGAATGGTCCATACCGAATGGGCTCGGTTTGTGGACTTCACCTCTGAATCTATATAGAGCCATAGCAAACAAAAATATTAGGCATGATTCTATATAGAGCCATAGCAAACAAAAATGTTAGGCAGGGTAGACGTAAGCCCCATTCTGTTGGTCGAACGATTCGACTAGGTGCATCACTGTGAACATGGCCACGATTCGACTAGGTGCATCACTGTGAACATGGCCAGCTGCTTCGCCGAGCATCACCTGCAAGAGAAGGCTCCACACGTGTCTCAGCCCCGCCGTTAAGGCGCCAGATGGTCTACAAAGCGAAGATCTACTCTTTCGAGTTGGCAATTTCTGCGAAATTTGGCCCGGGGACTTTCCTCGGTCTACATCTCAAAGAACGACCGAAGCACCATGCCACCCTGCCTCCCCAGTTGTTATAAGTCTCCTCCGCCGCGTAATATCAACAACTTAAATTTAAACTACCTGAACCATGTGGTTCAAATAAGTAACAATTTCACTTGTATTTTATTGGGAAAACGAACTTAATTGCGGGGAAAACGACATTTCCTTCCTGTGTGCGGATAATATTGATGTGAGATGGTGACTTTCAATTCAATTTGCCCATATTGACATGTTACCATCCCTAAATCTCTAATGGTTTGATTAACATGAGAGTAACTGTTGGAACATGGGTTTTAGGAAATATTTTAAATTTTGATTTATGGAAAAGGTTATAAACACATATATAAATCATGACAAATGTATATGTTTTTCATATGATTCTTTAGATGAGGGAGTTTGTGAAATGATAACAATTTTATTTTGCAAGTTGGTAATTCACGAAATTGTTGTTCATTGGTTTTACAAGAAAAAATAGAGAGATTAGATATTTTTGTTATGGGGTAACTTTAATTGGATAGGTGTTGTTAATTTATTTTATGATTTTGAATTTTTTGAGATTGTGATTTAATTTATAATGTGAATCAAAATCTATTAAAAAAATAGATAATATTTATTGAATTTAGTTTGATTATTTAAAAATATTAAAGTTTATATAGATTATGAATATGTCATGATCTTTTTATAGTAATCAAAGATTCGTTTTTATGCATTGTTGCTTTAGATGGGAAACTTGAGTGTTAATGCTAAAGATTTGAGTTTTTTGCAACTGAGTAACCAAATATAGTTTATTTGTTGGGAGATCTTGGGCTATTAAACTTCTTTTACTTATACTGTGAATATATCTGGATTGTTTTATATTGGACATCACATTCATGGATTGCTACTTTTTGTAGGGATAGTGAGTCTCTAATATTAGAGATTGAGTTTCTCTTTTACAAGTAACTTGGATTCAATTTCATTAATTAGAGATTTTGGGGATTGAACATCAATAAAGAATGAGTATATAAATGAAAATTGAATATGAATACTTGCCATTTTGATTGTCAAATTTGAAGAGTTGAATAGGGTTGTTGATGTAATACCTCCTCTGTCGCCTAATATCAACAACTTAAATTTAAACTACCCAAAGCATGTAGTACAAATAAGTAACATCTTCACTTATATTTTATTGGGAAAACGAACTTAATTGTGGAGAAAATGACATTTCCTTCCTTTGTGCATATAATATTGATGTGAGATAGTGACTTTCAATTCAATGTGCCCATATGACAAGTTACCACTCCTAAATCTCTAATGGTTTGATTAACATGAGAGTAACTATTGAAACATGGGTTTTAGGAAATATTTTAAATTTTGATTTATGAAAAAGGTTATAAACACATATAAATCATGACAAATGCATATGTTTTTCATATGGTTCTTTAGATGAGGGGGTTTGTGAAATGATGATAACATTATTTTGCAACTTGGTAATTCACGAAATTGTTTATTGGTGTTACAAAAAAGGTATAGAGATTAGATATTTTTGCTATTGGGTAGTTGTAATTGGATAGGTGTTGTTAATTTATTTTATGATTTTGAATTTTCTAAGATTGTGATTTAATTTTATAATGTGAATCAAAATCTATTAAAAAAAAATAGATAATATTTATTGAATTTAGTTTGATTATTTAAAAATATTAAAGTTTATATAGATTATGAATATGTCATGGAGATTCGTTTTTATGCATTGTTGCTTTAGATGGGAAACTTGAGTGTTAATGCTAGAGATTTGAGTTTTTTGCAACTAAGTAACCAAATATTGTTTATTTGTTGGGAGATCTTGGGCTATTAAACTTCTTTTACTTATATTGTGAATATATCTAGATTGTTTTATATTGGGCATCACATCCATGGATTGCTACTTTTTGTAGGGATAGTGAGTCTCTAATATTAGAGATTGAGTTTCTCTTTTACAAGTAACTTGGATTCAATTTCATTGATTAGAGATTTTGGGGATTGAACATCAATAAAAAATGAGTATATAAATGAAAATTGAATATGAATACCTACAATTTTGATTGTCAAATTTGAAGAGTTGAATAGGGTTGTTTGTGTAATGCTTCCTCCCACATTTACCCACTTTAATTGGCATGTCGGGGTAAACATGAATTGAGGGCTACAATAACATGACTCAACTTCCGAAGTACAGTTAAGGAAGTGGAATTGGCAAACTGGAACTTTATTGACCTTCCTCATGAGCTACAGGACACTCATGAGCTAAACAACCACTCCAAGTGCCCAAACCTTGAGCTAGATTGTTGTTTTGGTGACTTGGGCCCCCAATTGCATGCATGGCAAGGCCTTCATGGGGTTATGGGCCTCCAACTGCATGCATAAGCCTACCAGGGTGCAGTTGTGACCCAAACTATCCAGTTTAGAGGGTGTCGTTGTGACCCAAATTGTCCAATTCAGAGGGTGCGGTCTGGAAATTTGAGCTTAGATTCTAGGTCAGCCTCCAAACCACTGCCCAAAACCCAATAAGACTTTCTAAAATGATAAATAACATTAGGAAAAATCCATTCATAGAAAACTTAATCAAGGACTTAACCTAACCAGGCCTAACCATGACAGTCGTTTCGTCAAAAATATGGTGAGCATGTAATCTACCGGTCATGAATGTATATATGAACATAAGGGTCTGAAACTTATATGAGATTCACCAAGAACGTCTAATGCCCTCTCATAATAGTTGCAATAAAATTTGTTAGCTCATGCATTCATTAACCATTCATCAACTAATCAAAAGATATCAAGAGCCACAACTAGAACATGTTATGGAACCATGCTTATAACTAGCATATAACTAGAATAATAACCATGATAGAACAACCATAGAAACCACATAATAACAAGTACAAGTACCCATATAATAAAATAGGAAAAGAGCTCTTAATAACATACGAAAAAGTCAAATCCATTCTCTTAGGAGAAAAGTGTTGTGAGACAAAGGATTCCTTGGTAGTAGTATGTTGATTGAGGATTCAAGGGTGGCCAATTGTAGAAAGATTATGTGCAACTAAGATAGATATTTTCAAATCACTGGCGCGCTCTGCAACCTTTGGCTCTGCAAACTCGAGGTCTGCAACTCACGTGATCTGCAAACAGCGAGCACGCCTGCCCCCTGCTGATATGACTCCTGCGGACCTGTCTGCCTGAGGCTTCTTTGCATGTCGCGGACGGACTGATTCATGGATCGAGCTGCTGGTCTTTGATAGGCCCGATCCCATCGATTACAACCATGGAGGGGTTGGGCACTCCTAAGGCGTCTCTTCCGCCTCCTCCGTCGATCTCGCCTTCTGAGGCCTTCAATCGGCTCTTAGTTGGGCTTCCAAAGAAGAAAAATACTGAAGCTGCGAAATTTGTTAAAAAACTGGACGATATTCCGGTGATCTCCCTCCCTCCAGAAACCCCGATCCAAGTTGCTCTGTTGTTGGCCGAACAGGCTCTCATCGGCCAGTTCACTGGGCTATGGCCGTCCCCAAAATCCACTGAAAGTTGGGTCAACAGAAACTGGGCGCCGTTGATCAAAGAAAGTGTCACCTCTTACTTTCTGGGGAGAGGATACTTCCTCTTCGGATTCACATCAAAAGACGACAAAGATCTAATCTTCCAAAATGGCCCCTACTTCATGGGCCCTCAGGGTTTGTATTTGAATAAATGGACCCCGGACTTCAATCCGACAGTAGATGTGCCCAAAGCAGTCCCGTTGTGGGTCAGAATTCCAAATCTCCCAGTGCATTGTTAGAATTAGGACTCTCTAAGGCACATTGGAAATGCCCTGGGGAAATTTATAGATCGAGCGAACAATAAAGACCAATATGACTGTGTCAGGATCTGTGTAGAAGTAGATCTAGAGGTGGGACTACTAGAGGCCATCACAATAAAGGTCGGAAGCTGGACGCATTTACAGAAACTGGACTATGAACAACTGCCCTTCAAATGCCAGAAATGCCATGTTTATGGCCACTTCGCCAGAGGCCACCCGACCAACAATGAGGCTGTGCAGGGGAATGAGGATGGATGGAATCAAGTCAAGTGATCCAAACCTTATCTCAAGAATCAGAAGCCGGGAGGCCCTAATGGCAAAGGACCTCACCAGGCCACTACCCAGCAGATCCCGCTCAAGCCTACTCCAGAAAATAAGTTCGATCCTCTGAGCTCGCAACCAGAGGACACCCAGGAGGTCGTGGTCCAAAAGGAGACAGAAGCTACTCAGGAGATTGAGGCCCAAAAAACAGCTCCTTCAAGCAAAGGTACTCCCTCAGCCTCCCACAAAGGAACAAGTGTTGAAGATCCCAAAGGTATGATTATAGAAGATGAGGAAGAAGAGCGGGAAACGAACGAATCAGAAGAGGAAGGAGAAATAGGATAGTCCCAAACCTCGGTAAGAAGATCTACAAGAAGCTGAAAAACTGACAAGGAAAAAAGGAGCAAGAGACCTACAAAGATAAACTTCAGGGCAGCCAACCAACTTTGGAAAAACTACTAGCCCCAAAGCCTAATATATTGAAAAACCAACCCCAAGGCTCCAAGGGAGCCCACCAGAAACATAAATAATGAAGGTCATCTCCTGGAATTATAGAGGTATGGGGAGCAAAGCTAAGGAAGAAGCCATCAGAAGCTTAATCAAAACAGAAACTCTAGACATACTTCTCGTCCAGGAGACAAAGCTGGAAGACATAGCCTTCCTTCAAGCAAGCAAGAAACTTTGGATTAAAAGTGAAGCAAGAGAAATCTCTGCCCGGGGCGCCTTGGGAGGGATTGGCACTCTATGGAATGCCAGCAAATTCGCAGTCCTATTTGAGGCTAGGAACACTCATTGGTTGCTGCTGAAAATGTATAATTTGGACACCAAGGAAACTTTTTGTCTTTTCAATGTTTACTCTCCAATCAATGTCGGGGAAAAAAAGACTGTTGGGATTCTATAAGGCACCAAGCAGATTTGACAAACCTGGAAAATATAATTATTGCTGGAGACCTCAATCTCACTCTTCATCCATATGAAAAAAGGAGAGGCAGCGTAGTTCGAGATCCGGCAAGGGAATGGGTGGAGGACATTATGCAGGACTGGGACTTGCTCGATATCAAACCTTCTTCCGGTAAGTACCCTTGGTCTAATAAAAGACTGGGCCCTAGACATATTGCTGCCAGGCTAGATAGGTTTTTTATTCAAAGCTCCTATTTGTTGCTAGGTTTAGAGCCCAGAGTGCGTATTCTTGCTAGCAGCATCTCGGACCATAAGCCCATAAAGCTAGAACTTCTAGCTCATCTTGATCTGGGTCCCATCCCCTTTAGATTTAGCCCTCTCTGGGTAAAGGAGCCAGACTTTATGCAAACTGTCAAGGAATGCTGGAATCAGCTAGTTAAAGGATCACCTTTCTATATCTGGGAGGAAAATATTAGAAGGGTAAAAGGAGTTCTAAAAAGATGGATCAAAACTCTGTCCAATCCGGATACAGAAAGGAAATCCATTAAAGCCTCTCTTGTCTCCCATCAAACTTGTATGGAGAACGCTACACTCACAAAGGAGTTACTAGATCAAGAAGCTCAACTACAACAGTGCTATCACAAGGTCTGCTTAGCTGAAGAAGAGTATTGGAGATTAAAATCTCGTAATCTCTGGCTCAAAGCAGGGGATAGGAACACTGCTTTTTTCCACAAACAAGCCCAGGCAAGGAAATGATTCAACACCATTTCAGAGATTAAAGAGGATAATGACACTCATAAGGATTTTGATTACATAAAGAAAGCAACCTTTTCTCATTTTCAAAACTTATATAGTGAAGACAAGGATCCAAACCAATATTGTTAGACATTATACCCTCTGTAATTTCTTAGCAAATGAATGAGACTCTTGAGGCCAAAGTCACTAAAGATGAAGTCAAAAAGACCCTTTTTGATATGGATCCGGATAAGGTCCCTGGGCCGGATGGATTCTTTGCCAGATTCCTTCAAGCTTGCTGGCCGATTGTTGAAAAGGACCTGTTCAAAATGGTTCAAAAGTCTCAAAATACTCAGAAAATAGGAGGCAACACAAACTCTGCGTTCTTAGCCCTCATACCTAAGGAAAAATGCGCCAACAACTTCAGCAGATTCCGTCTGATTTCCCTATGCAATACTAGATACAAATTAATCACCAAAGTAATTGCAAATAGACTGAAGCTCATTCTTCCTAAAATAATTCCTGAGAATCAAGGAGGCTTCATCCAAGGAAGGCAGATCATGGACAACTTCATCCTTGTACAAGAGGCAATTCATTCAAGTCTTCTCTGAAAAGAGCAAGGTATGGTGATTAAACTTGATTTAGCAAATGGTTTTGATCGAGTAAATCATAGTTTTCTTTTAAATGTTATGAGCAAGTTTGGTTTTGGAGAAAATTTCATTAAATGGATCCGGGCATGCATCTCAGAGCCATGTATTGCTCCTCTTGTAAATGGAAGAGCCACTGATTTTTTCAAAGCTTCGAGAGGACTTAGGCAGGGGTGTCCTCTATCCCCTCTGCTTTTTGTCATCCAAGCCTCTATTCTTAGCTTCCTGTTAGACAAAAAGATGCAAGATCAAGATATTAATGGACTATGTATTGCAAGAGGGGTCAAAAACACAAATCACGCCTTGTTTGCGGATGACACTCTGCTTTTGGGTTCTGCCTCTCTCTCCTCTGCCTCAAAATTTAAAGCGGTTTTGGATGAATTCAGTGAGGCCTCATGCAGCGTTGTTAATAAGAGCAAATGCCACATCTTCAGCTAGAATACTACGCCTAGATTGCTCTCTGCCATATCTAGATGTTTGGGTTTTGCAACCTCCTCTTCTTGGTCCTCTTTTAAATACTAGGGTCTCCCTGTATCTCATAAGAGACCTGCAAACAAAGACTGGCTCCCTCAGCTGGAAAAATTCAAGTATAAGATTCAAGCCTGGGGTTACTCCTGGCTCAATATTGCTGGCAAATCAGTCTTAATTAAATATGTGCTTACCAGCCTCCCTTTATTTCAATTTGTTGGGCTTCTCGCTCCGGCAACCATTTTAAAAAAAATGGAAGAGTACATAAAGAGGTTCTTTTGGAAGGGCGGAAAATAGAATGAAAACAAGATTCCCCTTATCAATTGGGAAACCATTTCCAAGCCACTGTGGGAGGGTGGTCTAAATTTCAAAAATCTCTGTCAGCAGAATGTGGCAATGGCAGCAAAGATTATTTGGAGGATCATTGCGCCCAAGCCTGGCTGGGCCCAATTGGCTCTCTGGAAAAAATATTTCAGAGGACCTCGATCCAAATGCCTAGGAAATGTGATTCAATTGCCTAACTCGGCATTCCTTAAACTGTATGCTAAAGTCGCCCCTCTAATTACTGCGCACTCCTACTGGATCCCAGGTAACGGCAAAAATATCAACATCTGGACTGACAAAATCATGAATAAGGACCCAATAGAAGACAGAGCCTCCATTAGCACGCTACGTTGCTGGATGGACAGAGAGGGACTGCAATTGCTGTAGGATATTTCACACTGGAACAACTCTGTTTGGGTAGGATGGAAACGCATTGAGGTGTCGGATCATCTGACCACCGAATGGTCAACGCTGCTCGATTTCCTGCATGGATTGGCGCCCACGCACATGAGGAAAAGATACTTGAAAGGCTGGGGGCCGAATGCCAGAGGTTACGCTGTCTCCTTGGGGTACGCCAAACTGAATGAGAGGCCATACGTCCCCCCCCTGACCTAGCTCCTTGGCAAGGTGTCTGGCATTTTCCTTCATGGCCCAAAGTGGACTTCTTTGCCTGGCTTTTTTGCCATGGCAAAATCTTAACTGATGACTATTTGCAGAGGAAAGGATTCTACGGTCCCTCCATCTACTCATTGTGCAATGAAAATGCAGAGACAACAGTTCATCTAATTCTAGAATGCAACTTCTCTAAGCAGATCTGGTCTTCCTTTATTCAAAATTTGGATCCTAATTTCATGCTCCCTTGCTCCACTACTGATCTTTTTTCTAATTGGGCAATCAGATATCCTGGCCCACCTCCTAAAAACCAGATAATTAAAACGGCATGGGTTGTCCTTCCAAAGGTTATCTGTTGGCAGATATGGCTAGAACGTAACCGAAGAATCTTCAGAAATACAAAGCAGAACCATAAGGTCTTAGAAACCAAGATTAAATGCCACATAAAGGAGTGCTTGACTGATATAAAAGATGACTCCAATCTCAGCCAACAGGACATCACTTGGGGATCAATTCTAGAACTACAATTTCATCCAGCAGTTAGAAAAGCCCCTACTATTAAAGACTAGCAAATAAGGAACTCTAAAACCAACTTTCAAGATTGGATCAAATCCCAAGCAAGGCACTCCCTCTTTTTTGATGGGGCAGCAAATGGCAATCCGGGCAAAGCTGGTGCAGGAGGTGTTGTTGTAAATCCAATTGGGGAAAAAATTCACTCCTATGCTTGGGGACTTGGATATTCTTCCAGCATTCAAGCTAAGGCCTTGACCCTCTTCCAAGGTCTCAAGATCCTCAAAGAATTAAGCATAAATGAAGCTAATGTTATAGGTGACTCCCAAATCATTATAAACGCAATGGTTTCCAATTCCCCAGCTTTGGATCTTAAACTAACAAGGCTGATAACCAGAATCAAAGGCTTGGAAAACACTTTTTAGAACTTGAAGTACTACCATGCGCTAAGAACTCATAATAAAGAGGCGGACATCGAAGCCAACAAAGCTGCCCTCCTCTCTGTCGGGGTCAAGCTGAAAGACGAAGAAGAATCATGGGAACCCATTCCATAAGCTGATTGTAGCCATGTTTTACTGCTTCCTATTAAACAAATTTGTTTGTATCTTCAAGTGGGGGAAAATCTCTGAAATCGATTATATGGGTTCCTTATCAAGGAAGAAATTTTCAAGCTTCAGCTGCATCCTCATCCTTAGCAGTGAGATGCAACAGGACAAAGAAATCACCAATGTAATCAGACTTTCGGCATTCAGGCCAAGATGAATATAAACACTCCATAACCATTTCTGTAAAAAAAAAAAAAAAAACAAAACATACAAAAAAGTCAACCAAGTCAAGGACTTTCATGTACCACCCAACCATAGGTTGAGCAGAACCAAATCTTTCTTTTAGTCAATCACCCCCGTGCCATATTCCAAGCATGAATGTGGGATTCAAGACATAAAAAACAAGGGCTTCCCAGAGATTAAAACATATCCACCCTCATGCTCCTATGATCTCGCCAAAACCGATTACAAGATCACATAAGCAAATCGATACATAAACAATGAGGGCTTCCCGAACATTAAACCACCTCCACCCTCAGGCTACCATGATCTTTGCCAAAACCAGTCAAGAGATCACAATGCTCAAAACAAACTTGGATGCCTTAGAATTTCTTCACTAACACCTCGAGGAATTTTCTTGTCTTCACCCACCTCTCAAGGGCTTCCTAAAGATTAAACCACCTCCACCCCCAACCCTTAGGAATTTTCCTGAGACCACCTCACCCAGTTCCAAAATCTTTCGACAAATCCAAAGTTCAACCAAATAAAAGAACCCCAACACACCATGGTTATTCGTAAATGGCAAGGCAAGGTTGAAACCATTGTCACACCCAGCAAAACCCATTTCAATGATAGCAAGAGAACCAAATACCCAAATGCATGTACAATGCATTCACAAACCAACTAGGAAATCACACATGCAACCTGTTACCTGGAAATCTTCCTGTTGAAGCTGCTTGATCCAACCTTCCTTGCTTGCCTTTTATTTTCCTTGTATTTCCTTTGCCTTCCTTTGCTTTCTTTCTTGTTTGCTTTCTTTCTCCTCTTGGTTCTCTTCTCTGCCTTTCTCATTTGGCCCAAGATAAAATTGACAAAAGTTGTGAATTGATTCTCATAATCCTTTTTATCATTAAGGCCTTTATTTTCTTCAATTTCCTCTATTTTCCTTCAATTTTTCTCTCATGCAAACCTGTGACCTTTCATCTCCCTTTTCTCTTATTTTCCTTTATTTTCATAAATAAAATGTCAATTATTGCCTCTTTCCCTTTGTCAATGTCTTGGCCAATTTCCTTAGCCATAATAAACCAAAAGAAACACCCACCAGGATGTTTTGCTTAACATTCAACTTGGAATATGTATCCCATGACCTTGGTCTTATTTTTCCTTTATTAACTTTATTACATGAACTTTTAACTTGGGGTTGTTACAAGCCCCTCCCCCTTAGGGGAACATCGTCCTCGGTGTTCTATGACACCTATGACCAACACGATCATTGCAAACTAAAACATATTGCCCATGGAGCTTTAAAACTTAGATTGATGCAGTATTTACAATGAACAACTTGTTGATAAGCAAAACCAACATAAAAAAACATGACAACATGACAACCATACCACTTATTGAAACTTTATAACATAGCTCATTGTGGTATTTACATCCATATACATATATACATATACCAAAACTCCTTTGCTTCATCTGAAAAACAATGAAAGATACATAGTCTGCATCTAATCAATCATCTCCCGCGTAGCTTCATCAGGTCTAAAGTGCTTTCACTGTACTTTAACTTGCTCGATTGCTCGGTTCAGGAGCATGAGTTGTTTCTACTGCAATATGCACTGAGGTTTCGGCTGGAACTCTCCTTCTAGATCCACCTGCTATACAGACCATTCAATTACATGATCAACATCCTTCACATATCTTTTAATCAATGAAACATGGAAAACATCATGGTCTTTCACTGTCGGAGGCTGTGCAAGTCTGTAGGCCACTGGTTTAATCCTCTCAAGGATCTTGAAAGGCCCGCAATACTGAGGTGCCAACTTGGCACATGACCCAATCCTTAAGGATCTCTTCTTGGGCTTGATACATAACTACACATGCTCCCCAACCTGAAACTCCTTAAATGCCCCGAGATGGTCTACATAACTCTTTTGTTTGTCTTGTGTTACCTTTAGATTCTTCTTGATAACTTGCATTAATTTTTCCATCTTTGCCAACATGTTTGATCCAATCAATGCCCTATTCATTGGATCACTCCAGCCAGGGAAAATTTTAAGAACCCCCCCTAAATTTATAAGTATAATAAATGGGCGAATCTCCATGGTATATAGGAAAAATGGAAGGCGATTTTATCAATAATATAATATGTATATATAATTTTTTGGCGAATCTCTCACCAGGCATGGCGAATATTTTATTCAATTATAAAATCTTGTAAGATCTTGCTATTACCATGGGTTATCATAAACCTGGAGCTTAAAAATTAC
>APFE030562152.1:29875-59463 GCA_000404065.3 Pinus taeda
TACCTCTTTTATAAATATGGTATTTGGCCCATAGGATTCACTTAAATAAAACCTATTCTTGAAAATGGGCGAATGGATTCACTTAAATAAAACCTATTCTTGAAAATGGGCCAATGGAAGGTTGTAGCTCCTAATTTCAAGGGCTAAATTTACCTTTTTTACCCTCTCCCTTAAAATAATGTGGGCTATTTGAGGTGATTTGTAAAATGTACTATGATACAAAATATTCGCCCACTAAAAATTTAAAACCCCTTAATTTCGCCAAAGGGCGAACATTCGCCCCTAAAATTTTCTATGACTCCAGCTTATAGGAGTATTACAATTCCGCCCATAAAGTGCCTCAAATGGACTCATCCTCAGTGACTCCTGATACCCATTGTTGTAAGCAAAACTCAACCAGTGGAAGATACTCCTCCCACTTCCTCTATTGGTGCATAACATACATCCTTAACATGTCCTCCAAAATCTTGTTGACCCTATCTATCTGTCCATTTGTTTGCAGATTATAAGTTGTACTAAAATCCAACTTTGTACCCAAACCTACAAACAACTCCTTCCAGAACCTGGAAGTGAACTTGGCATCTATGTCAAACACAATCTTCTTAATAATACTATGCAATCTCACTATCTCCCTAATGAATACATAAGCTACCTCATGAGTTGAATTAGTAGACTTCACTAGAGTGAAGTGAGTTACCTTGGTCAACTTGTCAACCACCACCATGATGGAATCATGTTGTTTAGATGTCTTCAACAAACCTGTAATGAAATCCATGGAAATGACCTCCCATTTCCATTCTGGAATCGAAATCGGTTGTAGTAAACAACTTGGATGATTGCACTGTGTTTTTACATGTTGACAATCCAAATACCTTGTGACAAACTCAGCTACCTCTTTGTTCAGATTTGGCCAATAGTATAACTTCTTCATAGTTGTTAGAATCTTCTAATATCCTGGATGACCTGAATATGGCTTAACATGAAATTCCCACAAGATAAGCTTTTTGAGCTCATTGTTGTCTAACACACAGATCTTGTCCCTAAATTTGACCAAACCATCTGTTGTAAGATGATAATCTACATCTTGTTCACCTATGCCTTGTTGTTGTAACCTATGTTTAAGCTGTTGGTACCTGTCATCATGTTGTCATGCCTATAAGATCTAATCCTATAAATTTGTCCCATATGAGCTCATAACTACCATGTGAATTCCATGCACTATTTTGCTAAGAGAATCTACAACCATGTTCTCCTTTCCCTTAATGTACCTAATCTCGAAGTCAAATTCACTGAGCGTGGCCAACCATCTAGTTTTCCTGGAATTCGGATTAGATTGGTTGAATAGATATTTCAGCCCACTATGACCAATCATCAACACAAACCTCCTGCCAAGAAGATAGTGCCTCTAGATCTTCAATGCATGAATGATCATTGCCAACTCAAGATCATGAGTCACGTAGTTTCACGCATGCTCATTTAGTTTCCTTGGCTCGTAACATACTACCTGTCCCTCCTACATCAAGACTCCACCAAGTCCTCTCTTGCAAGCATCTGTACACACCACGAACTCTTTATTTGGATCTGCGATCTTTAGAATTGGAGCATTTGTAAACAATTGCTTCCACTGCTCAAAACTGGCGAGATATCCCTCTGTCTATTCAAATTTCTTTCTTTTCCTCTGAAATTATGTAATAGGATAGGAAATATGTGAGAAGTTCCTGATGAACCTCCTATAATAACCTGCTAACCCCATGAATAATATAACCTCATCCACATTCCCAGGAGCTGCCCATTCCATGATAGATTTGATCTTTTTCGGGTCCATTGTGATGCCTTCCTTGGAGACAACATGTCCCAAGTAATGTACCTTTGTCTGAAATAAATTACACTTACTAAGTTTGGCATACAACTGATGCTCTCTCAACAATCTTAACATCGTTGCTAGGTGTTTTGCATGCTCTTCCTGATTCTTAGAATATATCAATATATCATCAATGAATATTATCACAGACTTATCCATATAAGCATGCAACACATTATTCATCAAACACATGAAAGTATTTGGAGCATTAGTCAAACCAAAAGGAACCACAACAAACTCAAAATAACCATACCTGGTCCAGAAAGCAGTGTTGTATATGTCCTCTTCTTTGATGTGTACCTAATAATATCTCAATCTCAAATCAATCTTCAAGAACATTGCTACTCCCTTCAACTGATCAAATAAGTCATCAATCCTTGGCAACATATACCTATTCTTGATTGTTACCTTGTTCAACTACTTGTAGTCAATACACACCTGAGAGTACCATCATTCTTCTTCACAAACAATACTAGTGCACCCTAAAGTTACACACTTGGCTTAATGTATCCCTTGTCAAGCATTTCCTTCAACTGTAATTTTAGCTCCCCTAACTCTAGAGTGTTCATCATATAAGGTGCCTTTGATTCTAGTGTTTCTCTTGGCACCAAATCAATAGAGAAATTCACTTCCCTGTGTGGAGGCAACTCAGAAATATCTACTGGAAATACATCCTGAAACTGCTATAGAAAAGGATACCTCTTCAAGACTTCTACATCCTCAACATCCTTACCTTTATCACTGGAAACATGCACTACAAACAATACACACCCTTTCCTGCAACTGTGCTTTTCCTGCATAGTTTTGACCATTCTAACCGATATAGGCTTCTTCTTACCCTACAAGATTCTCTTCTCTCCATCATCATCCAAGCACTCAATAGCCTTCTCATAAAAATCCATCTTAGTCTTATGAAGGTACAACCAATCCATACCTAGAAGCATATTGTATGAACCTAATGGAAGTACATTTAGATGTGTTGATGTAGGCATACCATTCAAATCAAATGCACAAGCTCTTACCCAATGATGAACTCTTTTATTAGCACATGTAGCCAACTGCACCAACCAAGACTATGCATGCACTTATTTTCTCAAACCACACTTATCCCCCAAGTCAGGGTTAACATAATTATAATCAGATCCGAGGTCAATAAAAATATAAACAACTCGAGCAAAAATCTTACCTTCCATCTCAATAATGGATGCTTGGTGATCCACCTTCTTGTTATCAAATGTTGCATAGGTATAAGGAATTCTTTGTCCAACATCCTCAATTGTTTGTGCCTCCTAAGCATTATAGATATGAGTCCTATCACCTTATACAATGGAAAATCGTTCTTGCCATGATCCTTTCCACATATCCAACACTGAAAAGGCCCACTACCTATGTTCTGCTACTCTCCAGTTTGAGACCCATGTCCCTTCTAAACTACATTAAATTTCTTGTAAGGAGCGACATTTTCTTTCTCACCTATATCCTGAGGTCTTGTTCGCTTCGGTGGAAATTTTCATTTAGTCTTGTAATTCCCTTTCCAACCCTGCTTAGACTCAATCTTACGCTTCGATTTCTCATAACAATGCTTCAACTTTCCAATGAATTGCTCCAGCGATCGAGGCTCATCATACTCAATTTGATCCTTAAATGCTAATGGCAGTCCACTGATAAATCTATGAAAGTTTGTCTTCTCATCCTTAAGATACAACACATACCTCAACAACTCCAGGAACTTAGTGATGTACTCCTTGTCCGGCATGGATCCCATCTTCATTTCATAGAAATCCTTGGCTTTTCCATCGTAGTACCTTTCTAATAAATATTTTTTCCTTAAGAGTCTCTTGAATTCATGCCAGCTCAATTCCTTTGTCCTAATCTCATGCCAACTCAACTCCTTTGTCCTAATCTCATGCCATCTCAACTCCTTTGTCCTAATCTCTCTTACACGCTTCACATCTTCCCACTAGCCCTTTGAGGCTAAAAATAGTTATCTTGGGCTTCATGTTCTCTATGTAATCATGCAACTCAAATAATTTCTTCATTCCAAGAAACCATGCCTTTGCATCTTCCAGCTTCTTTAACTCTCTATCGAATGTAGGTGGCATGGATTTCTTGAACTCATCTAGCAAGTTTCCCCTCTTACTCCTCATGTAAGGATGATAGTGATGATGAGCATGATACTTGTCTGAACCAGAACTAGAATAGAATCCATAGACACTGCCTCTGCTATCCTGTGTATCCAAGGACCTGCCATTTTTTACTGTGTCATCCTTGTCCAACCTGTGCCCACCATGAGACTTGCTACCATATGCCCCATTATTCTTGTCCTCATGTCTGTAGTTGATCCATGGTTTTCTCCCTCTCTGTAAGTTTGAAAAACTTTGAAGGATAACTGCATTGACCTCTGCTTGTTTCTCTTGTCCCCTGGAAAGCCTTTCCTGTGATTGAATGATCTTGTCATTATCTGCCTCACAACTTTGGATTTCTACCTTTAGACTTCTCAAGATGTTTGTTATGTCAAGAGAGTACCCCTCTCTTGGATGCTCATGTGATCTATAAGGAGAGTATCGTGAACTGTAATCCACCATTTTGTTAGTCATCTTTGATCTTCTTCTTTCTGCAAGCATACCATGTCATATAAACCAAACATAAACATAACCAACATACCTCAGTGAAGTTCTGGGGAGGCTATCTCGTTTGTCAACATCAATCTAGAGTAGCACGATACATGTATATACATAATCATATCAATATATTGACATCATGCATGATAACGCCAACTTCATACAATGACATCATGCACGTCAACTATAACCATGACAATGCATGCATAATGACTTGCATCTGACCCATCCAGTCCAAGTATTTGAACCATGCTCTGATACCAATCTGGTATCGAATATCACCCAAAGAGAAGAGAACCCCCTCTAATACAAATCTGTAATGCCTCCTCCACATTTACCCTCTTTAACTACCCTGTCGAGGTAAACATGAGTTGAGGGCTACTATGACATGACTCAAACTCCTAAGTATAGTTAAGGAAGAGGAATTGACAAACTAGAACTTTATTGGCCTTCCTCAAGAGCTATAGGACACCTAAGAGCCAAATAACCACTCCAAGTGCCCAAATCGTGAGCCAGATTGTTGTTTTGGTGACATGGGCCCCCAATCGCAAACATGACAAGGCCTCCATGTGGTTATAGGCCTCCAACAACATGCATAAGCCTACTTGGGTGGGGTTGTGACCCAAACTGTCTAGTTCAAAGGGTGTGGTCCCGAGATCTGAGCCTAGATTCTAGGTCAGACTCTAGACCACTTCCTAGAATCTAGTAAGACTTTCTAGAATGATAAATAGCATGAGGACAAATCCTTTCATACAAAACTTAATCAATGACTTGACCTAACCAAGCCTAACCATGACAATCGTTTCGTCAAACATATAGTGAACATGTAATCTGCATGTCATAAATGCCTATCTAAGCATAGGGGTATGAAACTTATCTAAGGTTCACCAAGAAGGTCCAATGCCCTCTCGTAATAGTTGTGATAACATTTGTTAGCTCATGCATTCATTAACCATTCATCAACTAATTAAAACATATCAAGTGCCATAGTTATAACCTGTTATGGAACCATGTTTATAACCAACATATAACCAGAATAATAACCATGATAGAACAACCATCAAAGCCACATAATAAGAAGTACAATTACTCATAGAATACAATAGAAAAAGAGTTCTTATTAACATATGCAAAAGCCAACAAAGTTAGGGACTTCCACATACCACTCGACTATAGGTTGAGTTGAACCAAATCTTTCTTTTAGCCAATCACCCTCGTCCCATATTCCAAACATGAATGTGGGACTCAAGACATAAACAACCAGGGCTTCCCAGATATTAAACCATCTCCCCGCACATGCTCCTGTGATCTCCCCAAAACCGATCAAGAGATCACATAATCAAACTGATACATAAACAACCAAGGCTTCCCAGAGATTAAACCACCTCCACCCTTAGGCTACCATGATCCCACCAAAACCAGTCAAGAGATCACAATGCCCAAAACAAGCTTGGATGCCTTAGAATTTCTTTATAAATACCTTTAGAAATTTTCCTGTCTCCACCCACTTGTCGAGGGCTTCCTAGAGATTAAACCATCTCCACCCCCAACCCTTGGGAATTTTCCTGAGATGACCTCACCCAGTTCCAAAATCTTCCTGCAAATCCAAAGCTCAACCAAATAAAAGAACCCCATCACACCATAGCAATTCAAAAATGGTAAGGCAAGGTTGAAACCATTGTCACACCTAGAAAAACTCATGCCAATGACAACAAGAGAACCAAATACCCAAATGCATGTACCATGCATTCACAAACCAACTAGGAAATCACACATGCAACCTGTTACTTGCAAGTGTTCCTGCTAAAGTTGTTTGATCCAATCTTCCTTGCTTGTCCTTTGCTTTCCTTGTCCTTCATTTGCTTGCTTGCTTTCTTTCTCCTCTTGGTGCTCTTCTCTTTATTTCTCACTTGGCCCAAGTTAAAACTGACAAAAGCTATGAACTAATCCTCAGAGGCCTTTTTATCATTGAGGCCTATATTTTCTTCAATTTCCTCTATTTTCCTTCAATTTTCCTCTAATGCAAACCTATGACCTTTCATCTCCCTTTTCTCTTATTTTCCTTTATTTTCATAAATAAAATGCCAATTAATGCCTCTTTTCCTTTGCCAATGCCTTTTCTAATTTCCTTAACTATAATAAATCAAAATGAACACCCACTAGGATGTTTTTCCCAACATTCAACTTGGAATACGTGTCCCATGACCTTGGTCTCATTTTGCCTTTATTAACTTTCTTACATGAACTTTTAACCTGGGGTTGTTATAGTTAAGGTCCTACTACTAGGCATGTGAAATTCAATGCATTTCATTCAACGTTCACCACCCTAAACACATATAGTGGAATCATCTATTAGTTGGTTCTCTTCGAAAATAAAACCTACCCTCCAATAATGCTATTTTGGGTATTGAATTGATTGGCATCCTATAATATATTTTGCATGCTTGCCATAGATGACCCAACACTAACGTCAAATGCCATGACAATGTTTTGTTACCAATACAAAAATGATTATGAGCATTGATGACTGTGCTATGAGTTCCATAAATTCCACTTTCGTATATCCCCATCTTTTTACTACAATCTAGTAGTAGTTTTCTACCCTGCAAGTAACAATCAACTGAGTTCATGTTTTGATTTCGGATGTACTTTTATGAATGAGAATTGGTGGAAACAAATATGTGAACCATATATATATGAATGCTTCCTTTTTTATAAAGACATTATGTGGCTAACCTCATTTAGGAAAATGTCTTGATAGAAACCGATTGGGGTTCAGATTTAGGAGAAAAGACCACAGTAAAACTATCTCACTAGATAAATTCCACTATTCATCAAGCAAACAAAGTATTTTTCAAAAACTATATTGTCTCACTCACTTTTCTAAATATCGATGTTATAAGAAACTAAATATCTAGTGTTAGAATCAAATATTTTTGCCATTAGTTAACTGTAATTGGATAGGTGTTGTCCAATTATTTTATGATTTTGAATTTTTGTGTATTGTGATGTGTGTTTATGATATAAATCAAAATATATTTAAAAAAAAAGTTAAATAATACTTATTGAATTCAGTTTGATTATTTAGAAAACAAAGATTATTAAAGTTTTTATAGATTATGAATATGTTATCATTTTTATATATGTATCAAGGATTCACTTTCATGCATTGTTGCCTTTGATAGGAAATTTGAGTGTTAATGTTAAAGATTTGAGTCTTTTGCAATTGAGTAACCAATTATAGTTTATTTGATGGGAGATTTTAGGCTATTAAACTTCCTTTACTTAGATTGTGAATATATATTGATTGCCTTATATTGGGCATCACATTCATGAATTGATACTTTTTTTAGGGATATTGGGTCTCTAATATTAGAGATTGAGTTTTTCTTTTACAAGTAACTTGGATTTGATTTCATTGATTGGATATTTTGGGGATTGAACATCAACAAAGAATGGGTATATGAATGAAAAATGAATATGAATACCAATAATTTTGGTTGTCAAATTTGAAGAGTTGAACAAGGTTGTTGAGGTCCTACAACTAGGCATGTGAAATTCAATCCATTTCATTCAACCTTCACCACTGAGAACAAATCTAGTGGAATCATCCATTACTTGGTGCTCTTCAAAAATAAATCCTACCCTCCAATAATGTTATTTTGGGTAATGAATTGATTGGCATCCTATAATATATTTTGCATACTTGTCATAGATTAATCAACACTAACCTCAAATGCCATGACAATGTTTTGTTACCAATAACAAAATGATTATGAGCATTGATGATTCTGCGATGAGTTCCATAAATTCCACTTTCATACATGCCCATCTGTTACTATAATCTAGTAGCTATTTTTTACCTTGCAAGTAACAATCAACTCAATTCATGTTTTGATTTTGGATGTACTTTTATGAATGAGAATTGGTGGCGACGAATATGTGAACCCTATCTACATGAATGCTTTATTTTTGATAAAGACATTATGTGACTAACCTCATTTAGGAAAATGCATTGATAGAAACTAATTGGGGTTTGGATATAGGAGAAAGACCATGGTAAAACTATCTCACTAGATAAATTCCATTATTCAGCAAACAAACAAAGTATTGTTTAAAACTATATTGTCTCACTCACTCATCTATTTATCAGTGTTAATAGAAACTAAATATCTAGTGTTAGAATCAAATATTTTTTTCATTAGTTAATTGTAAATGGATAGGTGTTGTCCAATTATTTTAGGATTTTGAATTTTTGTGTACAGTGATTTGGATTTATGATATAGATCAAAATTTATTAAAAAGAGGTTAAATAATATTTATTGAATTCAGTTTGATTATTTAGAAAATTAAGATTATTAAAGTTTTTATAGATTATGAATATGTTATGCTTTTTCTATATCAACCAAGGATTCATTTTAATGCATCGTTTCCTTCAATAGGAAATTTGAGTGTTAATGTTAAAGATTTGAGTTTTTTGCAACTGAATAACCAGATATAGTCTATTTGCTTGGGGATTTTGGGTTATTAAACTTCCTTTACTTAGAATGTGAATATATCGTCAATGCCTTATATTAGGCATCACATTCATGGATTGCTACTTTTTGTAGGGATATTAAGTCTCTAATATTAGAGATTAAGTTTTTCTTTTACAAGTAACTTGGATTCAATTTTATTGATTGGATATTTTGGGGATTGAACATCAATAAAGAATGGGTATATGAATGAAAATTGAATATGAATACCAGTAATTTTGGTTCTCAAATTTGAAGAGTTGAATAGGGTTGTTGATGTCCTACAACTAGGCATCTAAAATTCAATGCATTTCATTCAACCTTCACCGCCCTAAACAAATCTATTGGAATCATCTATTAGTTGGTGCTCTTAAAAAATAAATCCTACCCTCCAATAATGTTATTTTGGGTAATGAATTGATTGGAAGCCTATAATATATTTGGCATATTTTCCATAGATGACTCAACACTAACCTCCAATGTCATGAGAATGTTTTGTTACCAATAACAAAATGATTATGAGAATTGATGATTGTGCCATGAGTTCCATAAATTCCACTTTCATATATCCCCATCTTGTTGCTACAATCTAGTAGTAGTTTTCCACCCTGCAAGTAAAAATCAACTGAGATCATGTTTTGACTTTGGATGTACTTTTATGAATGAGAATTGGTGGCAACTAATATGTGAACCCTATCTACATGAATGCTTTATTTTTTATAAAGACATTGTGTGACTGACCTCATTTAGGAAAATTCCTTGATAGAAACTAATTGGGGTTCAGATTTAGGAGAAAAGACCATGGTAAAACTATAATAGCAACATTAAAAGTTCCTCAAGGTATGTAAACTACTCTAAGTGTTTAGAATGGTCCTTTTTATTTCCCATATTTTTTCCATCATTTTGCACTCATAAGTCAAATATATTTTTCTCCATAATCTAAATTAATGTAAAGAAGGGATTCTATAAATTATTTTAACATATTTTTCATTGAAACTTTGCATCAATATTGATACGTGGATCAAGTGAAATATGTACTATGGTACTAATGATTATTGGTATTTTATTTGCTATTGCCTTATGTTTTATATCAATCTATTGAATATATTTGTGTTTCCTTTCATGCATTTTTATCTCTTTCGAAGTTCAATTACCTTTAAAGTGAGAAAATGTCATAACTTTTTTTATTGAATTTTTTAAAATGTTTCCCATATCTTACCCTCTCTGGAAGACCATTTGCAAAATGAGACAGATTGTTGACTAGGGGTGGTGGGGGGGATTTAATTGTGTTTCATTTTGGGGGGGCATAATTGGGAATTTCAGATGATGAAGTGGATGGTCTAGTGATTACATCCCTCCTAAAACTCTAGGGAAGCACCTTTCATTATTTGATAATGATGGGAAGTGGGATTTTATTGAGACATTTATTGTTTACAAAATGATTATTTGTTATTGTTGCATTGTTTTTAGATGCTAGGATGATCTCATTCTAATTTTATACATGAAAATGTAGCAATAAATTAAGCTTTTGGATTCTTGTATTACAAATACCAAATGTCCATAATACATACTCGAAATGGGTCCTATTTTTCATTTTTTTCATCTTTCTATGTCTTGTTAGTAAGAGAAAATGTAAGAAAAATGAATAATAACACATAAACATTATGATGCAGGAGCATATAGAAGACAAGATCATTCTTGACCTCTTTGGGCCAGAACTCATTTATTGAGAGAGATGGTTCCCTAATTTATTTACAAAGGGAAGTTGGGTTCCCTGAGCCATTTAATTTGTAATATTTTCAGTCATAGACTAGAAGGAATATATGTAGTTAGAAAGGATGTTATCAAATTCCTATGTAAGAGGGAAATCTAGCCAATTTATGGAAATGGTTATAAGTTAGCTTTAGAGTTTGTTGAGTCTTATTTGGGATAAATTTGATTTTTTTCCCTACAATAAAATAGAAGAGGAAGAGATTCTTGGGAAGAGAGAGAGAGATATATAGAAGAGAGAGGAAATGTAAGAGATCATGTCAAAGAAGTGTACAGAGGAGAGAGACCCGCAATAGAGTTGATCCAAGCTCAAAAATTGTAATTTATTTGTTAATAAATATTAGATCTATGTGTGTATTGTCATATGTTTGAATGAATTTATCTTGGTTGAATGTAGATTAAGTTGTAGTATAAGATGTCCACTTTTGCATGTTAACCAGGTGAGCACAAAATTGCAAGTTTCAAGTCTCAACGAACAACACAACCAAATTATGCTTTTCCAACATTTTGTGAGTTAACAATGATTGAGGCTTTTCTCAACAATGTTTTTCCGTCTATCTGCTACCAAGATATTGGAGGTAGCATGGAATATGGTTGATAAAACCTTTTTTGAACTGATCCAGAAAGAATTGGGTGGTACCATCTATTAATGAGTTCGACAGACAGATTGTTCCACAAAAAATGTAGTTTTTGTCTACTACCACTAGCCTAACATGGAAGTGATGAAGGTTGCAAGCACTTATAAACAGCGAGGTGGTCCGATCAACTAACAGACTTTATGGGTGGGCCATTTCACAGTCATTACAGTTTTGTTCACTGTTGTTAGTTCTTTTCACTTCCATTGAGTAAAAAAAATAGTGCCAATGGTTGCGGGGAGTCCAACAGGCCTAGCACCTTGGTTTTTGGCCCTTGGATACAACGATGGTCCTATGGTCTATTTTAGTTAGCACCCATGAGCTCACAAATTTGGGAATAACGAGATTGATTGACATCAAATTTGTATCAAAGAAAAGAAAAAATAACAAATCGACGAGGAGTGGTTAGACGAGTAGCTTGAGGATCAAGTCGAGGGAGATCTGTATCAAATGCATCCTTGCAAACAAAGGTAAGATTCCTTCAGAATGATTGGAAGCCATGGAGACTACACATAAGAGAGGAGATGTCAGTGAAGTAGATGAAGAATCTTCCATCGAGGAAGATGTAGAAGAATCAACGAAAGAGAAAATGCTAAGAATGATCACTAATATGATTGCTAGACCAAAAATGGAGGTACCAATGTATGAAGGTAACCTAAATGATGATGAACTAATGGAATTGATGAATGCTTTAAATAAGTATTTTGATTATAAGGATGTTGATGAAGATAAAAAAAAAGTAGAGTATGCAGTTACGAGACTAAAAGGCCATGGGAACCTGTGGTGGGATGAAGTGCAAGCAACCAAAAGAAGAGAAAGAAAGTTAAAAATCAAAAGTTGGGATAAAATGGTGGCAAAATTTAAAGGTGAGTTCATGCCCAAGGATTGTTAGTTAATTCTTTTTAAACAATTACAAAACCTTAAACAAAATTCTATGTCAATCAAAGAATACACTTAGGAGTTTTACAAATTGAACGTTAGAGATGATCATAGTGAGGAAGATGTTGAAAAGGTGGCTAGATACATTAATGGTCTGAAATATGAGATCCAAGATGAGATTGGCATATTTTCCTTAAGAACAGTTGAAGATGCATACTAAGCTACCCTAAAGGAAGAAGAGATTATTCCTTGGAAGAATAGTTAAAGAGGCAGAGGAAGAAGTCTTGCAAGGGGGAAAGGACAATAAAGTGGAAGAAGGAAATTCCAATGTTCTAGAGAAGAAGGAGGAATTTCTAGGAGAAAATCACTAAGAGAAGGTGATTCAAGAGGAAGGAAATCATTTTCCAGAGTTAGAGAGCGAGGTAGAGACTATCAACCCAGATGTTATAGATGTGGAAAACTAGGAAGCATGTCTTGGGAATGTCCTAAAAATGCACAATAAAACCAAAGAGGTGACCATGTCATAGAATCAAGAGAGGAGAGTGTAAAACCAACTAAAACCGAAGAATTTATTGAAGCAGGGGAGTCTTTGTTGATGAAAAGAGTGTTGGTCAAATTAAAGAAGGAAGTTAAAGAATTAGGTTAGAGGAAGAGTTTGTTCAAGATTGTGTGTAAATCTAAAGGTAAGTGTTGTGAAGTTGTAATTAATAGCGGTAGCATAAATAATTTAGTTTCCATTGAAATGGTGGAGAAGCTAGATTTGAAAATAACAACACACCCTAATCCTTACATGTTATCATGGTTGCAAAAAGGCCATCAATTTCCAGCTAATGACCAATGCAAAGTATAATTTTAGGTTGGGCGATATAAATATGAGATTGTATGTGATGTGATGCCAATGGATGTTTGTCATGTTTTGTTGGGAAGGCCATGGAAATATGATAGGAAAGTTATCCATGAGGGTAGAAGAAACACATATACGCTTGAGAAATATGGTCAGAGACATACTTTGTTGCCCTTTCAAATGAAGAACACATAGATGAAGTTGGTCCAAGTGTATTGTTGATGAGTCAAAAATAGTTGTTGCAAGAGATTTAGAAAAAGGAGTTACATTTTACTCTGATTGGGAAGCCTCAAGTAATCCCTGCAAGCACAGATCTAGATGATTTACATGAGGAAATTAGAAGTATGTTGGATGAGTTTATTGATATAACTATTGATGAGTTATAGTTTGCCTCCAATTAGAAGCATTAGTCATCAAATAGAATTAACCCCAAAATCAAGTCTTCGAAACAAAGCAACATATAGAATGAATATGTGACATCCCTTTTCGCTATCCCTCTTGTAAATATTGCTATGAATGGTAATTCATGTAAATAATGTGGAAATGTAAAACATTGTCTGACGAGGGAAGTGGACACAAAATCAAAGATATGAGGAGGATAAGCTGCTTATAAATATAAGCCATTCAATTTATTTTAGCACCTATCTCCTTGATGGATTTATGGAATTTTTGGTGTAAGCATTGAATTCAAGAATGGGCTCCCTAAGTGAAGGACAACCCCATGTAGTTTGGGTTCTCATGGAAATTATGGGCATGGTCAAATTGCATGGAAGAGTACATGAAGCAAAATCCCGATGAGGAGACAAAGTTGTGGAGAGGAGAGATGCAAGAGGTAGGCAGAGACATGTTATGTGGTGGAATCAAGCAAGAGAGATAGCTTGGTGAGAAAAGGAAGAACAACAAATGCAGAGGTGAAAAGAAAACTGTAGGGCACTCAATTGGAGCGGTTGTGGATCTGTGATGGAGGAAATATATTTATTAGTTTGTGATATATTCTCGGGATAGTATTCCTTGTGTTTTCTAAGGTTGATATATGTTCCTATGATTTGGTTGACCAATGCAAGTTTAATGGAGTTGAAACATTTAGTGCTAGCCTTGGGGCTCATAAACTAGTTGACATGTTGAGACACCTGGTTACTAGTTTAAAAAACTAATAAGCGACCAAGTGTTATCCTTGGGGTTGATAAACCACATATGTACTTGCTCAGTAAGATGATAAACCACTTGGATAGTGGGCTTTTGACTCCTACAGTACTAGATTAAAGATGGCAGTTGATAAAACTCCTAGATAGTGTATTCTTTCTCCTCATTGAGCCTTAGATGAACTCCCTTGGTATTTTATACTGGGTAGAGAGTCATTATGGTGTCACTATTGGAGGCAACTAATAAACCACCTGGAACATGGAATCCTCCTCTCGTTATCTATTGATAGGTTATTGGTGAGAATACTCGTGAGAAATTAACTCCTCAAACTCTGAATCTAACTTGAGGGTGGTCAACTACAAAAAATACTGCAATGTAGCTTGCCTACAGTTGGGTGGAGAGTCAAAGTCCCTCCCTTAGTTGTTAGTCATTCAAAGATAATAAGATAAGTTTCTTACTTGTATTATTTATGTATGCTTGTTGCACTTGATTTATAAATTATGTTTTTATGGGTCATAAAAATGGTTGTATCAACATTGTTGTGGAGGAATGTGTTAGTCATGGTTGTTTTTAATGAGATGTATACATGATTGTTCTGATGGATGAAAGGGATTTGTAGATCCTCGTGACTGTTGACACTTCTTCAGTGCAAGGTTAATTTATATAGTATGCATGAGTACTTGTTGAGTTTAGTTGGATATCATTGTGTGTGATATCTATTTTTTGTTATGTCATAAATACCATGGATATATGTTATTCACGGACTAGCAAAAGCTTGTGGTTGATGTTGTGTGTGGCATGTTGTATCATTGGATTTGATGGTGCCTATGTGAATCCATTATGTGATTCACGGGATATTGTTGTATTTAATGTAAATTGAAGTCTCAACTATGGTTGAGCTCATTGTATTACTTAAGTGTAGGCTTCTATGGGGGATATATTTCACATATTAAGGCCAAGTATAATGCATTGAATGATCTGCGTCAGATGGGGTTTTATGTCTATAATGGTTTGATGACTTGAGCAACATTTGAACTGGAGCAAGGATCACTTCGGTCATCAAAATCCTTAAGAATTAAAGCTTGAGTTTTGCTAAGTAATAGGTTTGTAGTTGGGGTCGAACAAGCCTCAGGGAATATGTAAAGGAGTTTTGAATTGGCAAGGATAGGAAAACCTTGGCGTTCCTTGATGAATATATATATGTCCCGAGGAATAGAAATGTGCCTTCACAAGATAGGAATCTTGATGCTTATTGACAAAAGTCATGGATTGAAAAGGAGCATGGGATGGGAAAATTCACATTATCTAACATGGGTGTCATGTTGCATTGCACTGGGGTTGTGTTGTCGCTACTACAGCACCCTCCAAAATTCTGCTACATTCAAATTTTGGAGCCTACCTACCATCATACCAAGTGTCGCCTTTGGTCATCAAGTATTGTTTCATGTTGTTACACATGTTTCAAGTATCCTTGTTCTTTCCTAAGTTTCATCAGGTCATCAAGAACATCTATAGTGCACTTCATAGTCATAACCCACTTTCTAGCCACAAAATAACACTTTTGGTCGCAATTGCACGCATCTTGTCCGTTATACTTGGAGGGTGTTTTTAAACTGGAATTTTGATGTATATTTATCAATTTTGAGTCCAATCTAAGTTTTATTTATGAGTTGGTAGGTTTCACACCCGATTTTACTCATAACTCATTGTATTTTCCCACATTTCATCTTCCAGACTTAGACAATTTTTTTACTTCATGAACTTTCCCACTAGGGTAGGGAGAGTGCATTGCATACTCTCAAGGCTTAGTCAGACCCCCCTTGTTTGTTGATACTGCACCCTTCACCCAAGCTAAGATCTATCACTCTCTCCAACACATAACACACTCTTAAGCATCAAACCCTCTTTTTCCTTCCGAACTGTGCCAGGCTTTCACTCTCTCCCAATTGAGTGCACAACGCACCAACAATGGTTAGTCAAGCCTTCCTTGAGCCTTAATAGTGCTCCATGTGCCCTCCTTGTGCCTCAAGCCTTCCCAGTTGAGCATGCAACACATCAACAATCAATAGTGAGCTCCCTTGTCTCTTGTGACTATGCCTTGCGCCCTCCATCAAGCCTCCTCCTCTTAGCAAAGTACACAATACATTCTTAGTGGCCAACACACAACCCCTTATCTCTTATCACTGTATCTTGTGCCTAGAAGCTCCCTCTACACCTTCCAAGTGCATTGATGATCCATAAACATAAAATATGCATAAAGCATGATAAAATAGGATATTTTTGGGCTAATGGTTGCTTGCCATGAGTGGTCTTACTTAGCGGTGCTTTCACAACAACATGGCATTGATGCATGACAATATCTATCAAAGTATGCAACTCAATGAAACATTCAGAAACAAAAGAACACATGCCGTGACAAGTGAAAGAACATTAGATTCAGATGATCAAAGTGATCCATAAAGACTTTGTATGATCTCAAGACTGTTTGGAGGGTAAAAGGCAACAAAAACATGAAATTTGTATCAAATATTAAAGACATAGGTGGCATCAATATCACCTCTTAAGGAAGTCCATGTCACAAGTCACGATTGGTCCAAATCATCATTGTCAGTGACTTGTCATGTTTTCATCACATGATGGTGTGGAATTAATTATGTAATTTTGTAATTATTATAAATGTAAATATGTGGAAGTCCAAGAGCCATATATGGAAAAATGAGTCACATGGAGAAGTCCAAAAGTCATATAGAAGCTCAAAAGTCATTTAGAAGTTCAAAATTTGTTTAGAAGTCCAAAGGTCATAATAGAAGTTGAAGAGTCACGTGGGAAGTTGAAAATTCATGGGGATATGAAAGGCCACACCTCTAGTTATAGGAGAAGCCTCTTTACCCAAAGAAAGGACTTTTCACCTTGACTTCTCCTACAAGGTATTAGAGAGAGAGAGATAGTTCTTTTGGAAAGCAAGTAGTGGCTCTAACGCTATATTATTGGAGCTGGTGGAGTTCACTGTATCAATATATCTTGGAAAATTTTCTTAATACTTGAAGTCGATTGGGTCAACACATTTTCAATCATATATTGTGAATGTTTTAAGACTATTATTTAGATGTTTACAATATGTTCTCATTCATATGTACTAAAGAAATTGAACTATGTCAGTGGCTTTAGTGCTCATCTTATTGAATATGTGTTGTACTTGTTTTAATGATCATTGCATCTATGTGAACTCTTTCGCTTGATGACTAACGATTCTTTCATATATATGCTTGTGTGTCTTTATCAAATTAGTACTATTACTTTTCCCCTAAGGACTCACTTTTGTTCCCTTCTAATGAAAGAACCTTGGTACATTTTACAACTAAACACTTCATAAGGAACACTTTCTTATTCAAAAGTACATGCGCGCTAATCTCTTATGCTAACTGCTCAAGCCAAAGCAAATATTTTATGGCGGTTGGGTCTTATTTTCGGATGGGATTCCTATACCGAAAGGTGTGGCGTCTAATTGGGACTTCATATCGGGAAGCTCTCCTGTATGTTGGTGGGATCCAACACCATTAACAGGTTGTCATGAATTTCTAGTGGGAGTTGGTGTGGTCAATAGAAGCCACACCACGAGAAAAAATCTTATCACTTGCTACTGAGTTTTTCATTGCACCTCATAGGTGTGACGACAAAGGGAAAGATAGGCTACCTTCCCCATCGACAAATGGGAAATCATTGATTTTCATAGAGGATGAGACCAGTGGGACCCATGTCATAGGTTGAAGTGACATGTGCCATGTAGGATTTCAGATGACATGGAAATGTGACATATCAAGGTTGCTGGCATGGCAACTAACAACGTGACACATGGAAAGTAAGAATGGCTTTTTTGGAGGGCCAAGTGTCTGATTTTCAGGTGAAATTTGGTATTGTGAGAAATTTCCATGTGGCAAGGTGCCTAACCCTGATGTCATCAGGTTTAGGGAAGTGGGTGACATGGACGATGATACTAACATGGCACCTAGGTGACACATGGTGGAGGTCTGTGGTGCCACCTAACATGGGGTAGCCTTTGGTACTAACATGGAGTTTGTTTTCCTGGGAGACATGTCATCATGGTCCATGGATCCCTAATGATGTTTTATAGTGCATTTAATAGGTGAGGTGAAATTTGATGGAAACCACGGAAGAGAGAAAATCCACAGGATGAAGACCGTCCCAATTACCTAATGTAAAAATGTTTATCGCACTGCAGGTATTTTGGAGTCTAATGCTCTTGGATGTCAGAGCAATGGTGTGATGGTGTAGGAGAATTATGGCACTATGAAATGGCAAGTGCCATGTTGAGCTACATATGAGGTGGCACTTCCACGTGGGTACCACATGGAAAATCCTTGTTGATGTATCAAGGGTTATGGGGCCCAAACTTCAAATGGACATAAATTTAAATTAGAAAGTTCTTGATGAGATAAATATGATGGTATTATTCAAAGTGAGTTTTTTCACACTTTAGGTGAGAAGAAAATTTATAAACCTATATTCATAATGAGACCATGGAGGTTGGGTTGATTAAAAATAACACCTCCCATTCAACCTGGAGAGTCCAAGGGGGTGGGAGGGAGTGTTACAAACTCCATGAGAAAATGAAGAAGTAAATAGGCAAGTTTAGGAGCTATTGGACAAGGTTCTTATCAAAGAAATCTTGAGTCCATGTGTTGTACCAACAATGTTCACTCTAAAGAAGGATGGTGGATGGAGTATGTAAACTAATTCAAAGGCTATAAACAAGATCACAATCAGGTATAAAGTTCCACTTTTTCACATTAATGACTTAATTGATTGTCTGAGTGGTGTTAAATACTTTTCTAAAATTTATTTGGAAAGTGGATACCACCAAATCAGAATTAGATAAGGAGATGAATAGACTTCAACCTTAGAAAAAAATCATGGGCTATGTTAGGGTCATAAGTTTTATCATCAAATGTTTTTTCCTATCCTTTAATTTTCAGTTTGGAGTATTTGAGCCTATGATTACTTATGTTGTCCTAGCCTCTAGATCATTGTTCGACATCTTTGAGTTTGTTGTACGAAGGGTTCATTCAAATTCTGAAAGGGTCTTAGTGAATGGGATTCATGGTCGTGTATGTCTGTACAGTCAAGTTGTGCACCCTTTTATTTCCTACCCTATTTCCCTCTTTCCCTTTAAACATACCTTCATGTATCATCTACATCCTATCCACTTTTCACATATAATTTACATCTCATTCACATTTCATTTCCTTTCCCTCCCTTCGTTCTAAACCTATCTCCATCACACCACTACAACTCTCCTATACTCATCACATGTACAACCCTCATGTATAACATGCAAACCCCCACACCCCCACCTAAGAGACATTATACTCCCAACATTTTAATGATTTCCCATGCTTTATGCTCATGCAAAGCATGGAGGGCTTCTACACTCTGTAATGCAATTTCTTCTGAAATTGACTGTTTTAGCCACCATTTTATAGAACGGTTTTTGACCACATGGAGGAGAATTTTGAAAAAAGGAAAGAGGTTTTTCTTAAGGACAAAATAAAGCACAATAACCTATCACATATTTTGCGCAGGTGTCACGGATCGGGAGATCTGATTGCATCTTCAAAGCCCATTTTTCGGACTGCACAAATACTTTGTTTTAAGTTATTGTTTTGCATAGTATTCTCTGGAAATCGGGGAAAGAATTTAGAGAAACATAGAGAGGTTTATCTTCACAAAAGTATCATCTACAATAAACTCCTTCAGTTTTTACATAGGTATTATTTTTTGGGATATATACCCAAAATATTGTCTCACTGCGTAGGTGCTACAAAGTGTTGTGGAAAGGTTACTAGTAGTGTTCTCGCAGTGCTGCACAAAGGGTTATAAATGTTGCGCAGTGTTTTCTGAGTATACCAATGTCACGCAATTTAATTTCAGTTTGTGGGAGGTGTTTACAGGTGCGATGAAGATGCCAAAAGTCAAAGTTTAAAGGGGTGAACATGTAACAGAAGTGGTGGCCAACTCATATCATCAGTTGCCAGCCACGTGTCAATTTTGAAAGAAAAAGTGCCAACATAGTCGTTGCCCAACTGTTACCTAGTCACTGTGCAGTCAACAGCCAATTGTCATTCTTTTTGTTGATTTTGATCCATGAATATATGCTTCGAAAATAAGAGTGCTTTTACAGTGATTTAGTGTTTTTTTAAAGATAAGAATGCTTTATGTTTTTTACTTTTTATCATTAGAGGAAAAATACATTAAAACAACAAAAATATTTCCTCTTTTTACTTTGATTCGATCCTCTGTTGGATCAATGATGCGATGGATCTAAACACTTTGGATTTTCTATTGTATGTCTATTTAAACTGGAAAAATAGATTGGAAAGGTTGTTGATGGTTCACCATTGTGTTGGTTTCAATTTTCTGCAATTTTTGCTTTTGTGATCAATTCATGGTGTAGTGCTTATGTATTGAGGGATATCGATTCCACTGTAAAATGATTCTTATTGTATGATTTCTGGGATTATTTATGTTTATTGCTCAGTTATTCTATTGTCTTGTTGTGTTATATGAGTATTATGATTTCAGTTGACTTAGAATTCAGTTAAGCTTCTCTTTTCAACTGTTTTCACATTTCAGTTGCCAATGGAATGTCTTATACTCATGTATGTTATCTATTTTGTCTATTCTTTCTTTCTCGTGTAAAAGAAACATTGTTTATTTGCAAAGGAAGAAATTGTCTGTTTTGTTTCAGTTTGTCCCTTCTATACTACAACCTGTCATTGTATCCCAAGTCATGCTAAAAATCCCTTGTCAGTTTACTTTCATAAGAAAATGAATAAAAAGACAAATTGATCATGTGTTATTACCTAGCCGACCACTCATTTTTCAACCAAATATCTTCAGAATTCCAATGTCAGAACTAGTCTCTTCTAAATTTGTGCTTTAAATTCTTTATATTTCTTGAGTGAGAGAGCCCTGTATGGTTGAAGAAGACCAGTCTATCAACCAAAAGATGTTTGTGGTTACCTATGATTTTTCTCCTTTCAACCTAGAGAAAACTACGGAGTGATAACGTATTGGTGTTGTTGTCGGGGAACTGAATGGTTTCATCTTCCCCAAGATTTTCTTTTCAAAGTTTCAGATTTGGCTGTTGATGGTGAACAAAAGTCAGACTTAGGAAGGCTGAACCATTCACCTGGCGACTCTAATCAAGCATAACTCATATTCTCAAGTTCCATTGGTGTCTCCACATCTTCAAAATGAATTCAGCTGTAAGGTATGCTCCCATGAATTGAGATCACATCCCAGGATTTCCAAACTGCATGCCTTGTGTAGATTGGCAGACTTATCTACCAAGGTTCAAAGATGATGACAGAGAGGATGCTGCTCTACATTTGGTTAAATTTCATATTGCATGCACGCAAGTGGAAGGTTCAATTTCATGAAGATTACCTCATGAAGATGTCCATGGCTACTCTGGAAGGAAAATTTCGGTATTGGTATGAAGGTTTGCCATCTGGTAGCTTGTATTCACTTAAGAATTTTCATTTAGTGTTTTTTGAGAAATACAAAGAATCTCATCCTTTTTTGTCATTGGTTGAGAATTGTTGCAACCATGTTGAGAATTTCATTCAAAATATGCAAAACATTTATGGCGATGAAGAGATTCTGGAAGCTTTGCACGAGAACCATTTTCATCACCAGGAAGATATGGTAATTTCTCTCTTGCCCAAAAATGAAGTAGATCAACTTTCTGATGCATACAATTATGATTTAGATTTCGAGTTTGATGAAGATTTACAGCAATATTGTCAGCCTTTTTATGATCAAAAGTATGGGAATTCTTTTAAACAACATAAGGAAATGGTAAATGATGAGGACAGTGTCCATGACATTCAAGTGGATTCTCATCCAGTTTGTCCTCATGGTCTTGATGGATATATTCAACAGATTTCAAATACTCAAGAAAAGGAAATAGACAATCCATTGGTTCATTCATTTTATAGGTTAGTGATTGAAGAAAAGTATATTATAAATCCTTTTAAAAATTCTTATTCTCAACAACATGATACTGCACCCCAAGACAACAAGATTGAAAAGGTATGTGACATAGAATTGAATCTTACTGTGCCAGATATTGAAGAATGCATTAAAGTTAATCTTTTTTAAATATCTAATGAATATGCTACTTTAGAAACTCCCAATTCAGACTCACATGAAGGATTACTCATGAATCCATTTTCTCAAGGAGATATGCATGTAGCTTCAGATTTTGAGGATACTAGGCTTCAAAGCAGTGAAAAGGAAAAGGTTGATCTAGAGCCTGTTGAAAATGAAGATTTTATTGAGGAAAATATGCATCTTGAAGTGACAAACACAAAATATTTTGGAGATCAAGATCGTATTTTTGCTGAAGCACATGAAAGGTTGACCCTTGACACTCCCATTATTCCTAATGTAGTTGTTCCATTTGTAGTCTTTCAAGAAAGTTCAAAGTTTTTTCTTGAGGATGAGAAGAGTGAGAAACATACCATTATTTCAATTAGAACTAATCATGAGTTTTATGGTGAAAAATAAAACTTGGATCAAGCCATAGTTGTAAGTGAAGAATGTCTTTTCCTTATTTTTAATCAAAAAGAGCTATTCATTCACGCTTTCGAGAACCTTTTTGCAAACATGTTGGAAGTAGTTGTAAAGGTGGATTTAGGGTTATTTGCGAACACAAGGATTTATTTTAGTTATCATATTGAACTTTCATCAGCTGAATACAAGCTTCAATTAGATAATCATTTTCTCGATTGGTTGTATTAGAAGGATCATCTCACATGATTGTATGACTATCTTCAGTAGGCATAAACAACTATCATCAGAGTTTGAAGCCCGAGGAGAGGGCCCTAAGGCTTTGGTGATGTATTGTCAAATTTCTTATTTCCTTTAAATTTTTTAGCCTTGTAATTCATTCAGTGAGTTAATTTTTAGTTAGTTAGTCAGTTTGTAGTCAGTCAGTTAAATTTTCAATTTTCATGTTTGTCTCCATCACCCAACGGTTTAGGCCACTAGTCTGCGGTTTTGTTCTTGGCACCTCACAGGGAGGTCACCATCCCCATTGGATCCAATGTCAAGGTCATAATTTTTATCGTCAAATGTTTTTTCCTATCGTTTAATTTTCAATTTGGAGTAGTTGAGCCTATGACTACTGCTGTTGTCATAGCCTCTAGATGGTTGTCCGATATCTTTGATTTTCTTGCATGAAGTGTTCATTCAAATTCTGAAAAGGTCTCAGCCAATGGGAGTCATGGTCATGTATGTTGTATAGTCAAATCGTGCTTCCTTTTATTTCCTACCATATTTTCCTATTTTACTTTATACATACCTTCATATATGATCTACATCCTATCCACTTTTCACATATCATTTACATCTTATTCACATTTCATTTCCCTTCCCTCCCTTCGTTCTAAACTTATCCCCATGACACCACTACCACTCCCCTATACTAATCCCTCATGTATAACATGAACACCCCCCCCACCCCCATCACCTAAGAGACATTATACTACCAAAATTTTAATGATTTCTCATGCTTTATGCTCATGCCAAGCATTAAGGGCTTCTACACTCCGCAATGTAATTTCCTCTGAGATTGATTGTTTTAGCCACCATTTTATAGAACGGTTTTTAACCTCATGGAAGAGAATTTTGGAAAACAGAAAGAGGCTTTTATTAAGAACAGACCAGAGCACAATAAACTCTTCCATTTTTTTCACAGGTGTCATGGATAGGGAGATTTGATTGCATATTCAAAGCCCATTTTTCAGACTGCACAAATACTCTACTTTAAGTCATTGTTTTGCAGAGTATTTTTTGGGAATCTGGGAAAGAATTTAGAGAAACAAAGAGAGGTTTATCTTAAAAAAAGTATTGTCTACAATAAACTCATTTATTTTTTACACAAGTATTATTTTTTGGGAGATATACCCAAAACATTGTCTCGCTGCGCAGTGCTGCACAAAGGTTACCAGTGTTCGCACAGTGCTGCACATAGGGTTATCAGTGTCACACAATGTTGCATAGAGGGTTATCAGTGTCATGCAATGCTTCTTTGACTTCACTAGTGTCACACAATGCTTCTTTGAGGTCACTAGTGTCACGTAGTTTAATTTTAGTTTGTGGGAGGTGTTCACAGGTGCGACAAAGATGCCAAATGTCAAAGTTTAAAGGGGTGAACATGTAACAGAGGTGGTATCCAAATCATACCATCAGTTTCCAGCCACATGTCAATTTTGAAAGAAAAAGTGCCAATACAGTTGTTTCCCAAATGTTACCTGGTCACTGCACAGTCAACAACCAATTGTCATTCTTTTTGCTGCTTTCAATCCATGAATATATGCTTCAAAAACAAGAGTTCTTTTACAATGATTTAGTGTTTTTTTAAAGATATGAATGCTTTATGCTTTTTATTTTTTATCATTAGAGGAAAAATAAATTAAAACAACAAAAACATTTCCTCTTTTTACTTTGATTCGATCCTCTACTGGATTAATGATGTGATGCATCTAGACACTTTGGATTTTCTATTGTATGTAGACTATTTAAACTGGAAAAATAGATTGAAAAGGTTGTTGATGGTTCATCGTTGTGTTGGTTTCAATTTTATGCAATTTTTGCTTCTGTGATCAATTCATGGTCTAGTGCTTATGTATTGAGGGATATCGATTCCACTATACAAGGATTCTTATGGTATGATGTATGAGATTATTTATGTTTATTGCTCAATTATTCTATTGTCTTGTTGTGTTATATGAGTATTATGATTTCAGTTGACTTAGAATTCAGTTAAGCTGCTCTTTTCAACTGTTTTCATGTTTCAATTGCCAATCGAATGTATTATACTCATGTATGATATCTCTTTCATCTATCCTTTCTTTCTCATGTAAAAGAAACATTGTTTATTTGCAGAGGAAGAAATTGTCTGTTTGTTTGAGTTTGTCCCTTCTATACTACAACCTATCATTATATCCCAAGTAATGTTGAAAAGCCCTTGTAATAGATGTCGGTTTACTTGCATAAGAAAACGAATAAAAATTCAAATTGATGATGTGTTATTACCTAGTCGACCGCTCATTTTTCAACCAAATATCTTCAAAATTCCAATGTCAGAATTGGTCTCTACTAAATTTGCGCTTTAAAGTGTTTATATTTCTCAAGTGAGGGGGCCCCCTCTGGTTGAAGAAGACCAGTCTATCAACCAAAAGAGGTTTGTGGTTACCTCTGAGTTTTCTCCTTTCAGCCTAGACAAAACTATGGATTGATAATAGGTTATATGAATGGTTAGTGATTCCTTTTGGTCTCACTAATGTCCCTAGTAATTTTATGAGGCTAATGAATAAAGTTTTGAAGGAGTTCATTGGAATTTTGTTTATTTTTTATCAAGTTGATATTTTATAGTACATTGAGTCAAAGGAATAACACTTGAGCTACTAGTAAATATTTTCAGGTTGAAAGTGTTAGGAAACCAGCTCACAAAAAGATAGAAAAGATAGATCAAAGCCTTAGAATTCAGCCTCTTCGAGGGGGAAACCTCCTTTATATTACACAAATGAAAAATTCTTGGATGATACAAATGAAAAGACCTCCTTTCTATATATAGAAGTCTAAGAGGTCATAATATAATCAGAGCTGACATAACAATAATAATCTAAGGGCACAATAATAACAATAGTGGGCTTCTATGGGGCACTATAATAACAATATGGGGACGACATGGGAACAACAATATAATAAGGGGGTTGTACTAATAACAATAAAGGGTTACACTAGTAGTATAGGGACCTAACATGCCTCTCTCCTTCAAAAAGTGTTGTCCTCAATGCTTGAGTAGTTCTTGAAGCTTATGTATAAAATTATTGTCCTCCCATGTGGAATCTTTAGCAGGTAAGTTCTTCCACTTGATGAGATACTCTGAAATTGATCAATTTTGTAGCTGTCGAGTTCTTGTTTCTGTGACTACTCTAGGTTCCAATATGATTTTTCCTTCCTCATCAAGTTTTGGCAATATTGTTTGAACTAGGATCTTTTGCAACTTCTGAATGAGTGGCCACACTTCTTCGTCCTTCTTCCATTCATCCCTTACTTTGTTTATGCAATCTGGTTGGATAATAGAAATAGCACAAAACAATGCTTCCACATCCTCATCCTTTCTTAAGAGTGCATCTGCAACAACATTTTTCTTCCCTTTTTTGTAGATGATTTCAAAGTCATAACCCAGCATATTGTGACCCATTTTTTCTTTTCTTCTAAAGATAATCTTTGTTCTAAAAGGTATTTAAGACTATCATGATCGATTTTTACCTTGAAGTGTCTTCCCATTAGGTAAGGTTGTCATTTCTCGAGTGCTTGTAGTATGGACAACATTTCCTTCTCATAAATAGCTTGCTTGAGATGTATCTGTAAAAATACCCAATCGCCTACATCAAAACTTCTTTCAATGTGATGTTGATCTGCCCGTTGTTTCATTCGATTCTGCACCAAAGTGGCGTTATCCTTTAAAATTTGGAGAACTTGTTGTTGGTGCTCGATGTGATCTTTCACTGCTTGAATATTTTTCTTCTTGATATGTCCTTCTATCTTGAGAGTTTGAGGAGTGGTAATTTCTTCAATGCATTACAAGATATGGTCAGATTCATTTCTTGATGCTTGATGTGATCTTTCACTCCTTGAATAATTTTCTTCTTGATATGTCCTTCTATCTTGACAGTTTATAGAGTGGTAATTCTGGCCAATGCATTACAAGATATGGTCGAATTCATTTCTTATTTCTCGATGTGATCTTTCACTTCTTAAACATTTTTCTTCTTGATATGTCCTTCTATCTTGAGAGTTTGAGGAGTGGTAATTCTTGCCAATGCTTTACAAGATATGGTCGGATTCATTTATTCTTTCTCTGGGGTTCGTTCCTGGTGTATATCCTCTTCTTCTGATGTTTCTTTATCCTTTTCTTGCTCCTCTTCACAATCAATTTAAAATAATTTCTTCTTAGCACACTTACGACCTTTAATGTATTTGTTATCACAATTGTAACAAAGTCCTTTTGCTCTTTTTTCTTCCAATTGTTGTGGTGTCAACCTTGTAGGTTGTGGAAGGCTAGGAGAAACAACACTTCCATCTTTATAGTTGTGAGGGGTAGACTTCCTTGTTGCCATAATTTTGCTTTCCGCTTTTCTTGCCAACCTGAATGCCTTCTCCAATGAATCAGGTTCCCAAAGATGAACCTCATGTTGAATGTTATCCTTTAAAGTCCCTATGGAGACATCAATCCTCTGCTTCTCTAGAATCTCATTTTCCGTTATATTCAATTTTTGAAAGTCCTCAATGTGATCTGCCATTGAACACTTTTGTTTGAGATTTATCAATTGGCTAAAGAAGTTGTTGCTCTTTGTATCCTCATAATGTGTTATCATTTCCTCTATGAAAATTGACCACGTGACAAGTGGTTTACAAGAACAAAGCCCTTTATACCATAAAAATTGATTCGGTTCTAAATAATTAGATGCAATATGTACCTTTTGTAACAGTGGTACACCATGTAGATCAAAATATTTCTCCATTTGTAATATCCAATTTACCGGATCCTTGCCATCAAACTTCCTCATCTCGCTTTTTCTTGATTTTAGGAGTTCGATCTTGAAAGGACTGTAACTCTGTAATTTCGGATATTTAAGTTTTGAACATTTGGCCTATAATAGCCCTTTGAGTCCTCTTTCTAACTCCACAAGTCTGATCGTAATTGTATTCCCGAAGAAATATGTATTCCCAATCTCTTGTGATGACCTAATTATAGACTAGTTCAGTAGGGTGAACTTGTACGATGTGCCACGTGTCACTCTTTCAACCTTAGTTTATGAAAATTATACCCAAACAAAATATAGTCCATCCTCTTTCTACAACTTCTGACGAAATTTCAATCTGATGCTTAAGAGAAGGTTATGACGAGTTTCCCAAGGTCACCTGTTTAGGATGTAATTTAGGAGTCTACAAAAACCCTAACTTCCTCAGATCATATATCTGAAAATATAGCGAGACAATATTTGAAATTTGGACCCGAGGTTCAGACCGATTTCTTTTCAAATGAGATTTTTTCTTAGCTTCTGAAACTTCGTAGCGAAAAAATTATAGCAATAATTCCACGATGAGGGGTTTTAGATGAAATTCTGGAGCTTGCAAAAACCCTAAATTCCTCATATCATATCTCCAAAAATATAGTGAGACCAGATCTAAAATTTGGACTCGAAGTTCAAAACGAGTTTGTCTCAAATGGGTTTTTTTTTTTTAGCTTCTGAAACATTGCGGAAAAAAAGTTATAGCGAAAATTCCACGATGACCTGTTTGGAGCAGCGAAACCTTTGAATCCAAAGCTCTGATACCAAATGTTAGGAAACCAGCTCACAAAAAGATAGAAAAGATAGATCAACACCTTAGAATTCAACCTATTTGAGGGGACAACCTCCTTTACATTACACAAATGAACAATTCTTGGATGATACAAATGACAAGACCTCCTTTCTATATATAGGAGTCTAAGGGGTCATAATATAATCAGAGCCGACATAACAATAATAATATAAGGGCATAATAATAACAATAGTGGGCTTCTATGGGGCACTATAATAACAATATGGGGACTACATGGGCACACCAATATAATAAGGGGGTTGTACTAATAACAATAAGGGGTTACACTAGTAGTATAGGGACCTAATAGAAAGAGATGCAAGTGGAGCTACTATTGGATTTGTTTTGAGTCAAGAAGGAAAGTCAATTGATTACTTCGGTGAAAAGCTAAATGAAGCAAAGTAATAATATTCTTCTTATGATAAAGAATTTTATCCTATTGTTCAAGCTTCAAAAAAGTGGAAACATTCCCTTATGCCCAAAGGATTTATTTTATTTTTTGATAATCATGCTCTGCAGTTCATAAGTAGCTAACCAAAATTGAATCAAATACATGCAAAAAGGGTAGTCTACAAAACTTTAATTTTGTGATTAAACATACTAGTGGGTCATCAAATAAAGTAGATGATGCTTTGAGTAGAATTAACTTAATTCTACAAAAGCTTCAAATCAATGTCTTGAGATTTGACGAACCTAATGAAATGTGTAGAAATTTTTAATAATATAACACTTATTCACAGAGATTATCCTAATTATACACTATTTGCGGAATGCATGCATAATACATAACCTCCTCTACCATTGATCATCAATTTGAGGAATTAAAAAAACAATCGCATGCGCACATTGAAACAT